>BQNB010064243.1:0-17443 GCA_026074375.1 Tanacetum coccineum
TGTCATTTAATTTTGCTAAACAAATACACGTGTCTATCTATTAGTGATTGGCCTATTTTTAGGTCTAGATGTTTAGGCCCATATATCAACTCTCTTTTGTAAAATGTCATTTAATTTTTTTAAACAAATACACGTGTCTATCTATTAGTGATAGGCCTATTTTTAGGTCTAGATGTTTAGGCCGATATATCAACTCTCTTTATCTTATGTTTAATTGAATTTATGAAAGATATTGAGTCTTTACTGATAGGTTTTAATTTTTAAGTTTTATGTTTATAAAATTATAAAAAGATTCACAAAAACAATCAACTTATAATTATAAGTTATAATAGATTATAATAAGACAATATATATTAGTTGGTGTTTTAAGTTAGTTTTTACTCTATTTTAACTAACATTAGTCATCACCACTTCAAATTGTCAATTAAACTTAGAAAAGTTTATGGAAAAAAAAGCTTTTGTTAGATTCTTTTTTAAAAGTCACGACCCGACCAGTTTAATCAAACCGGGTCAAACCCAGTCAAAGAGAAAACGGCGGTTCAATCTGTTTCTCAAACAAGCAAAAACCCACTCACATCCGGCCCGGTTCACTGTTCAACCAGTTAAATCGACCGGGTCAACATAGGTTTCAAAACAATGGTTTTCATTTATAGCGATTCGGTGTGACTTATGGATGAACACTACAACATTTGACCTATATGCCGTGGATAAAAGGATGTTTCTCTGAAGTCATGTCTTCGGGAATAAAGTTTCCCCGACGTCAAGTCATCGGCTTACTCTCCATGCCACTAGCTCATCGGTAAGAACAAAAATGATCGAGTTTTCTCGATGCCGGAGTAGAGACCCACACATTTTGTCAGTCAACATAACTTACAACTCTATTCTCTAATTAATAATATAAAATTTAGTATATTTTGTATATTTATTTATTTAAATAACAAGTAACCAAAGTCAACATTTGCATGACTTTTTCCGAGGATAAGTCCTCAACAAAAGATGTTGCTGCTGCACATCAGTAGTTTTTCAAATTTTTTTGAATTTTTTTTTCAGACAAAATCTAACAAAACTTGTACATAACTAAAACCTATACACATCCTAAACCAACATGCCAGACACTTATATATATAACGTCTAAAACACATGTATATAAACGCTAAACACCTCCAATACCCTAACACGTTGCAAAGTCTACAAAACGGTTGTTCAAATATACAAATCTAGCTAGCAATCCACAAAAGTTGCAATATTCACAAGCTACAAGTTGCCAAAATAGTACATAACATGTTTAAAGTGTACAATAATAACATATTGGTCGCCACAATATAGTTTAATGGGATAAGTCACACAAAATAGCCCATAACCATACTATTTCCCATTGTCATCCCCGCTGTCACTCCCACCCTTGCCACTACCGCCCTCCCTAATCCTGACCTCACCACTCTCGCCCCCACTCCCGCTGCCGAGCCCATTTTCACCCCAGGAACCAACCTGGCTTAGTAACTCGGCCTATTGAGTGGTAGTCCTTCATATGGACAACACCTTAGTGAATTATCATCGAGTGGACTTGTTCTATGCTTTAGCTTCATCAAGATGCCGGTCTCTTTTGGCCATTATATGATCAATCTGAGGTTGGGTGTACGTACCTCAAAGCTGCGAGCTAAAGACCTTTGACTTACCTATGTTGAATAACTTCCTACCCCTCCCGACTGTGTGACCCCGATGCTTGCCCTGTATGACTATATCAAGAATCTCTTCCTCAGTGTAGGGTCCCCATTAGGCGTATTGGCACCCAGATCCCGCAACTTGATCTTTGCTTCCTATGTAGTTATAAAAAAAATTAGAAAATTAATATATTAGTCGCGTCTCTTCGTTTCTTCTATACTTCATACCCAGGATAGACATATGCAACAGTGAGAACTCCCTCACCAAGCTCGACTGACAAGTTCTACTGAACCAAGATGATGTCTGCTGAATAAGATGAGAACCTGTCCCCTTGATCATTCCAATCAAAGTCAATCTCCCACGGGCCAAAATTTTTCATGGTTTTCTTGAGCTCTTTGTTCTTCGTGGCTTTACACACCCCCCGCCAACCTCCATCCCTGCCTCCTATGCCCCTTCCTCTTTGGGATCCCGATCCTACAAATTCAAATGAGTTAAAACATCATAAAATAACAAGTAACCAAATTCAGATGATCAAGTTTAATTTTTTTTAAATAATCCTAAATATCTGACCTCGACAAATGCTACCAATCTGACGAGGATAAGGAGGTGGGTCACTGGCACTGTCACTAACGTGACTGCGCACGACTGCTGCTGCTATCTGTAAAAGTACAGGTACAATAACATATATAAATTCATAACAAAAATTAATATAAGCATGGACACATTCAAATAAATATAAACATTTAAACAATCCATAACAATTTCATTCAAATAAGTATCATTTTACAAGTTACAATTTAAGATCAATCTCTCTCGTCACTAGAATAAACACAAGTCGCAACTTCATCATGATCATAAGTTTGCTGAGGACTTCAATATTAGAATCTACTAAATCATAAAGAACGTCGTCTTCATCATCAATAAAATCATCGTCGTCGTCAACATGAATGGTTGGTGGTGGTGCCCTCAACTATCCGATTGATGACCATCGCTATTAAGGTTCAAATCAAAATCATTCAAATTGGCAATGTATAACAATCATTATCGTTCCTCTACTTCAATGACTTCCTCCATTCGGAACAATTTTTAAGATTCACATCTTGACGACCTTCTAATGGATTGGGCGTCTGCCGAATCTTCAAGGTAGAATACTTGTTTTTGCTTGTGTTGCGAGAAATGTAAGGTGATCACGTTAAAACGTAAAGCGCTACATGCAAAAGATATTGAGGTTGGTGTTGAGCGGGGTGGTGTTGTTGTTCGCTAATGACAAAACGTTTGACGTTACGTCCTTTGTTGCTAGTGTTAGGAATGAAAAGTGTCTATTATTAGATACTTAAGTGGTGTTATTTATTTTGTAATAGTCTTAGTTATATTTTACTTTTATTAGAAATTTAATACGGTTTAATGAGCTAAATAATAAAAAGTGGCTCTTTAAACACCCTTAGTTAGTAGAAGTAGAGAATAAGTCATACTGTTAGTCAACAATATAAATATCTTCCCTTAGAAGGGAAGGTAAGTAAGTGAGTCATTTGTAAACACCAACCTCTATCATTCTCTCTACTTCTTCTTAATACATTCTATCTTTACATTTGAAACTTACTTCCTCTCTTTCAATCCCTATGATCCTAAACATTTACTAAGTGTGATACAATATCATAAATCGAGACCTAACAAGTGATATCATATGCCATTAGAGATTTAAGAATGATCTATTTGTGGAATTCGGTTCGTATACATGATTTAAGAGTGTTCGTGTAATCAAAATTGATTCGAAATGACATGATTTGCTCAGATTGTGTAGTTCGAGTGTGTATTCAACGTTTTACGTATTTTCGATCGAGGAAAAATTGATCAAATACGCTTTTACTTAATTTTGATTATAGTTTACGTAGTAAAATACGATCGAAGTTGGTATAAGTGATTATGTGGACAAATTTGATTGTGTTTACAATGTGTTTTAGTGCATCGAAATTGATTTACGTAGTGTTTATCATGTATTCATCTGATTCGATTATTAGTTTTTGAGCTTAAAATGTTATAGAGTTTGTTAAATAGCGGGAAAATACTTTCTAGAAAATTTCATCTATTTTTTAGTACATTTCGATCAAGTAACCGTTTTTATAGAATTTGATAGAATTTGTGATAGATTCGATACTATAACTGCTATTTGATAGAATTTAACTCAAATTGTGTAATTTCGATCGAAAAACCATTTTCATAGAATTTGATCAAATTTGTGGTAATTGTCAGAGAAATCATTTTATCCGAGATCAGTTCTATCCGAGATATTGTTGACCGAGTTTGATATATTTTGTTGTGGTCCTATTATTTATCTTATGTTTAATTGAAATTATGAAAGATATTGAGTCTTTACTGATAAGTTGATAATTTTTAAGTTTTTAGTCTATAAAATTATAAACAGATTGCAAAAAACATCAACTTATAAAAATAAAGTTAAAATATAGATTATAATAATATATTCTAGTTTAGTGGTTGTTTAAGTATAGTTTAACCTCTATTATAAACTAACATTAGTCAATACCACTTTAAATTATAAATAAAACTTATAAAGTTATGAAAAAAGCTTTTGTTAATTCTTTTTAAAAAGTCACGACCCGACCAGTTTAATCAAACCGGGTCAAACCCAGTCAAAGAAAAATTGGCGGTTCAATCTGTTTCTCAAACAAACAAAAACCCACTCACATCCAGCCCTGTTCACGATTTAACCAGTTAAATCGATCGGGTCAACATAGGTTTCAAAACAATGGTTTTCATTTATAGCGATTCGATGTGACTTATGGATGAACACTACAACATTTGACCTATATGCCGTGGATAAAAGGATGTTTCTATGAAGACATGTCGTCGGGATAAAGTTTCCCCGACGTCAAGTCTTCGGCTTACTCTCCATGACACTAGCTCATCGGTAAGAACAAAAATGACGAGTTTTCTCGATGCCGGAGTGAGACCCACACATTTTGTCAGTCAAACATAACTGACAACCTTTTCTCCGAATTAATTATTTAATTTATTTATTTTGTATATTTATTTATTTAAATAACAAGTAACTAAAGTCAACATTTGCATGACTTTTGCAAAGGACAAGTCCTCAACAAAAGATGTTGCTGCTGCACATGAGTAGTTTTTCAGATTTTTTTGAAATTTTTTTTCAGACAAAATCTAACAAAACTTGTACATAACTAAAACCTGTACACATCCTAAACCAACATGCCAAACACGTACATATAAACGTTAAAACACTTAGAACATCTAAAACACATATATATAAACGCTAAACACCTCCAATACCCTAACACGTTGCAAAGTCTACAAAACGGTTGTTCAAATCTACAAATCTAGCTGGCAATCCACAAAAGTTGCAATATTCGCAACCTACAAGTTGCCAAAATAGTACATAACATCTTTAAAGTGTACAATAATAACATATTGGTCGCCACAATATAGTTTAATGGGATAAGTCACACAATATAGCCCATAACCATACTATTTCCCCTCGTCATCCCCGCTGTCACTCCCACCCTTGCCACTACCGTCCTCCCCAATCCTGACCTTACCACTCCAGCCCCCACTCCTGTTGCCGAGCCTATCTTCACCCCAGGA
Organism: Tanacetum coccineum; assembly: GCA_026074375.1. Taxonomy (NCBI): domain Eukaryota; kingdom Viridiplantae; phylum Streptophyta; class Magnoliopsida; order Asterales; family Asteraceae; genus Tanacetum; species Tanacetum coccineum. The sequence continues at coordinate 5,284 of BQNB010064243.1, forward strand.
ACCAACCTGGCTTAGTAACTCGCCCCATTGAGGGGCAGTCCTTCATATGGACAACACCTTAGTGAATTATCATCGAGTGGACTTGTTCTATACTTTAGCTTCATCAAGATGCCGGTCTCTTTTGGCCATTATATGATCAATCTAAGGTTGGGTGTACGTACCTCAAAGTTGCGAGCCAAAGCCCTTTGACTTACCCATGTTGAATAACTTCCTAACCCTCCTGACTATGTGACCCCGATGCTTACCCTGTATGACTATATCAAGAATCTCTTCCTCGGTGTAGGGTCCCCATTAGGCGTATGAGCACCCAGATCCCGCAACTTGATCTTTGCTTCCTATATAGTTATAAAAAACAAGAAAATTAATATATTAGTCGGGTTACTATATTATGTTTCAATAAATCATTACAGTGCATGTTTGGAAAGAAAACAATACTTATGTATTGATTTTGGGCATCCTCCTGCAACCATATGCCTTCACGAGTATGCAGGTCGTAGAAGCTGGTTAGGAGGGACGTGTACTGGTACTCGTGGCTCTCAAACTGTATATATACACATGTATATAAGATGAAACAAATTAAAAATGACAAATCAAACACCATGTATATAATGAACTATATATAAAATAATTATAATGTTTCATACATATTGATGTCGAGTGGCAGCCAATGAGCGGGATCCGTGGCTGGTGAAGATCGTGTTCCGAGCCTTATGATCATTGACATCGGCTCGGTGTGCGTGCTTTGGGTCGAGCCAAAACATGATCTGCGCTTCCTCGTCAGACTGCTCCACGTTCGAGGGAGATTCGCGTCTTATTGTATCCACATCAGGATCCCCACCTTTGGCAGTACAATAATCTCGCTTCATGTTTTACTTGTTGTCGTTGTAGCGCTTAGCGAAATATGCATCAATGCCTTCCGTAATGGTATCCCATCGCGGTCCACGCCTGTGGCGCACCAAGTTAAAATGTTGCTGCAATAAAATATAACTAAAATAAATATAGAGATATAAATAACTAAACAAATTTAAATATATATACACATTTAAATAAATGAACACGATAATAAAATAATATAAACAAAAAATAAAATAACTGACCAAAAGTCTTCCTTGGATATGCGTCTTCTTCGTTTCTTCGATATCATACCAGGATAGATAATGCATCGAGAACTCCCTCACAAGCTCGCTGACGAAGTTACTGAACCATAGATGATTTCTTCCGATATGAGTGAACGTCCCTTGATCATTCCAATCAAAGTCAATCTCCCATGAGCTAGAATTTTACATGGTTTTCTTAACCTTTATGTTCTTCATGGCTTTACACACCCCCCGCCGACCTCCATCCCTGCCTCCTATGCCCCTTCCTCTTCGGGATCCCGAACCTACAAATTCAAATGACTTAAAACATCATAAAATAACAAGTAACAAAATTCAGATGATCAAGTTTAAGTTTTTTTAAATAATCCTGAAATTCTAACCTCGGCAAACGCTACTAATCTGATGAGGATGAGGAGGTGGGTCACTGGCACCATTGCCAACGTGACCGCGCACTATTGTTGCTGCTATCTGTAAAAGTACAAGTACAATAACATATATAAATTCATGACAAAAATTAATATAAGCATGGACACATTCAAATACATACACATTCAAATAAATATACATATTTAAACAATCCATAACAATTTCATTCAAATAAGTATCGTTTTACAAGTTACAATTTAAGATTAATCTTTCTCGTCACTAGAATAAACACGAGTCGCAACTTCATCATCATCATAAGTTTGGTGAGGACTTCAATATTAGAATCTACTAAATCATAAGGAACGTCGTCTTCATCATCAATAAAATCATCGTCGTCAACATGAATGGTTGGTGACGGTGCCTCAACTTTCGTTGATTGACCATTGATATTTAAGGTTGAAAAATCTAAATCATTCAAATTAGCACACAATGCGAGATCACCTGAGTTGTTGTCATGTATAACACCATTATCGTCCTCTACTATGATGACATCCCCGTTCAAACATTTTTTAAGATTCATATCTTGAACGACCTTCCAATGGATTGGTCGTCGAGCTGGATCTTCAAGATAGAATACTTGTTTTGCTTGTGTTGCGAGAATATAAGGTTGAACTTCAAACGTAACCTACATGCGAAGATTTATGTTATGTTGTTTTTAATGACAAAATGTTTGACTTTACGTCCTTTGTTGCTAGTGTTAGGAATGAAAAGTGTCTATTATTAGATACTTAAGTGGTGTTATTTATTTTTAAAAGTCTTAATTATGTTTTACTTTTATTAGAAATTTAATACGGTTTAATGAGCTAAATAATAAAAAGTGGCTCCTTAAACACCCTTAGTTAGTCAACAATATAAATATCTTCCCTTAGAAGGGAAGGTAAGTAAGTGAGTCATTTGTAAACACCAACCTCTATCATTCTCTCTACTTCTTCTTAATACATTCTATCTTTACATTTGAAACTTACTTCCTCTCTTCCAATCCCTATGATCCTAAACATTTACTAAGTGTGATACAATATCATAAATCGAGACCTAACAAGTGGTATCATACGCCATTAGAGATTTAAGAATGATCTATTTGTGGAATTCGATTCGTATACGTGATTTAAGAATGTTCGTGTAATCAAAATTGATTCGAAATGACATGATTTGCTCAAATTGTGTAGTTCGAGTGTGTATTCAATGTTTTACGTAATTTTGATCGATTCGAAATTGATCAAATACGCTTTTACTTAATTTCGATTATAGTTTACGTAGTAAAATACGATCGAAGTTGGTATAAGTGATAATGTGGAAAAATTCGATTGTGTTTACAACATGTTTTACTGCATTAAAATTGATTTACGTAGTGTTTATCATGTATTTATCTGATTCGGTTAGTAGTTTTTGAGCTTAAAATGTTATAGAGTTTGATAAATAGCGGGAAAATACTTTATAGAAAATTTCATCGAATTTTTAGTACAGTTCGATCAAGTAACCGTTTTTATAGAATTTGATAGGATTTGTGATAGATTCGATACTATAACTGCTATTTGATAGGATTTAACTGAAATTGTGTAATTTCGATCAAAAAACCATTTTCATAGAATTTGATCGAATTTGTGATAATTGTCCAAGAAATCATTTTATCCGAGATCAGTTATATCCGAGATATTGTTGACCGAGTTTGATATATTGTGTTGTGGTCCTATGATTTATCTTATGTTTAATGGAAATTATGAAAGATATTGAGTCTTTACTGATAAGTTTTGATTTTTAAGTTTTATGTCTATAAAATTATAAAAAGATTTGCAAAAACAATCAACTTATAAGTATAAGTTATAATAGATTATAATAAGACAATAAATTTTATTTGGTGTTTTAAGTTAGTTTTAACTCTATTTTAACTAACATTGGTCATCACCACTTCAAATTATCAATTAAACTTAGAAAAGTTTATGGGAAAAAAAGCTTTTGTTAGATTCTTTTTAAAAAGTCATGACCCAGCCAGTTTAATCAAACCGGGTCAAACCCAGTCAAAGAGAAATCAGCGGTTTAATCCATTTCTCAAACAAGCAAAAACCCACACACATCTGGCCCGGTTCACTATTCAACCAGTTAAATTGATTGGGTCAACATAGGTTTCAAAACAATGGTTTTCATTTATAGCGATTTGGTGTGAGTTATGGATGAACACTACAACATTTGACCTATATGTCATAGATAAAAGGATGTTTCTCGGAAGACATGTCTTCGGGAATAAAGTTTCCCCGGCGTCAAGTTATCAACTTACTCTCCATGACACTAGCTCATTGATAAGAACAAAAATGACGAGTTTTCCTGATGCCGGAGTGAGACCCACACATTTTGTCAGTCAAACATAACTGACAACCTTTTCTCTGAATTAATTATTTAATTTATTTATTTTGTATATTTATTTATTTAAATAATAAGTAACCAAAGTCAACATTTACATGACTTTTACCAAGGACAAGTCCTCAGCAAAAAATGTTGCTGCTGAACATCAGTAGTTGTTCAAATCACTTATAATGTCTAAAACACTTATATATAAACGCTAAAACACTTATAACGTCTAAAACACATGTATATAAACGCTAAACACCTCCAATACCCTAACACGTTGCAAAGTCTACAAAATGGTTGTTCAAATCTACAAATCTAGCTAGCAATCCACAAAAGTTGCAATATTCGCAAGCTACAAGTTGCTAAAATAGTACATAACATGTTTAAAGTGTACAATAACAACATATTGGTCGCCACAATATAGTTTAATGGGATAAGTCACACAAAATAGCCATAACCATACTATTTCCCCTCATCATCCCCGCTGTCACTCCCACCCTTGCCACTACCGCCCTCCCCAATCTCGACCTCACCACTCTCGCGCCCACTCCCGCTGCCGAGCCCATCTTCACCCTAGGAAGCAACCTGGCTCAGTAACTCGGCCTACTGAGGGGTAGTCCTTCATATGGACAACACCTTAGTGAATTATCATCGAGTGGACTCGTTCTATGCTTTAGCTTCATCAAGATGCCGGTCTCTTTTGGCCATTATATGATCAATCTGAGGTTGGGTGTACGTACCTCAAAGCTGAGCCAAAGACCTTTGACTTACCCATGTTGAATAACTTCCTACCCCTCCCGACTATGTGACCCTGATGCTTACCCTGTATGACTATATCAAGAATCTCTTCCTCGGTGTAGGGTCCCCATTAGGCGTATGAGCACCCAGATCCCGCAACTTGATCTTTGCTTCCTATATAGTTATAAGAAACAAGAAATTAAATATATTAGTCGGGTTACTATATTATGTTTCAATAAATCATTACCCCAGGATAGACATATGCAACAGTGAGAACTCCCTCACCAAGCTCGACTGACAAGTTCTACTGAACCAAGATGATGTCTGCTGAATAAGATGAGAACCTGTCCCCTTGATCATTCCAATCAAAGTCAATCTCCCACAGGCCAAAATTTTCCATGGTTTTCTTGAGCTCTTTGTTCTTCGTGGCTTTACACACCCCCCGCCGACCTCCATCCCTGCCTCCTATGCCCCTTCCTCTTTGGGATCCCGATCCTACAAATTCAAATGGGTTAAAACATCATAAAATAACAAGTAACCAAATTCAGATGATCAAGTTTAATTTTTTTTTAAATAATCCTAAATATCTAACCTTGGCAAATGCTACCAATCTGACGAGGATAAGGAGGTGGGTCACTGGCACCGTCACTAACGTGACTGCACACGACTGCTGCTGCTATCTGTAAAAGTACAGGTACAATAACATATATAAATTCATGACAAAAATTAATATAAGCATGGACACATTCAAATAAATATACACATTTAAACAATCCATAACAATTTCATTCAAATAAGTATCATTTTACAAGTTACAATTTAAGATCAATCTCTCTCGTCACTAGAATAAACACAAGTCGCAACTTCATCATGATCATAAGTTTGCTGAGGACTTCAATATTAGAATCTACTAAATCATACAGAACGTCGTCTTCATCATCAATAAAATCATCGTCGTCGTCAACATGAATGGTTGGTGGTGGTGCCTCAACTTTCGTTGATTGACCATCGATATTTAAGGTTGCAAAATCAAAATCATTCAAATTAGTAGACAATGTGAGATTAGATGAGTTGTTGTCATGTATAACATCATTATCGTCCTCTACTTCAATGACATCCCCATTCGAATATTTTTTAAGATTCACATCTTGGACGACCTTCTAATGGATTGGTCGTCTGGCCGAATCTTCAAGGTATAATACTTGTTTTGCTTGTGTTGCGAGAATGTAAGGTTGATCATCAAACGTAACCTACATGCAAAGATTTATGTTATGTTGTTTCTAATGACAAAACGTTTGACGTTACGTCCTTTGTTGCTAGTGTTAGGAATGAAAAGTGTCTATTATTAGATACTTAAGAGGTGTTATTTATTTTGTAATAGTCTTAGTTATATTTTACTTTTATTAGAAATTTAATACGGTTTAATGAGCTAAATAATAAAAAGTGGCTCCTTAAACACCCTTAGTTAGTAGAAGTAGAGAATAAGTCATAGTGTTAGTCAACAATATAAATATCTTCCCTTAGAAGGGAAGGTAAGTAAGTGAGTCATTTGTAAACACCAACCTCTATCATTCTTTCTACTTCTTCTTAATACATTCTATCTTTACATTTGAAACTTACTTCCTCTCTTTCAATCCCTATGATCCTAAACATTTACTAAGTGTGATACAATATCATAAATCGAGACCTAACAAGTGATATCATACGCCATTAGAGATTTAAGAATGATCTATTTGTGGAATTCGGTTCGTATACGTGATTTAAGAGTGTTTGTGTAATCAAAATTGATTCGAAATGACATGATTTGCTCGGATTGTGTAGTTCGAGTGTGTATTCAGCGTTTTACATATTTTCGATCGAGGAAAAATTGATCAAATACACTTTTACTTAATTTTGATTATAGTTTACGTAGTAAAATACGATCGACGTTGGTATAAGTGATTATGTGGACAAATTTGATTGTGTTTACAATGTGTTTTAGTGCATCGAAATTGATTTACGTAGTGTTTATCATGTATTCATCTGATTCAATTATTAGTTTTTGAGCTTAAAACGTTATAGAGTTTGTTAAATAGCGGGAAAATACTTTCTAGAAAATTTCATCGATTTTTTAGTACATTTCGATCAAGTAATCATTTTTATAGAATTTGATAGAATTTGTGATAGATTCGATACTATAACTGCTATTTGATAGAATTTAACTCAAATTGTGTAATTTCGATCGAAAAACCATTTTCATAGAATTTGATCAAATTTGTGGTAATTCTCAGAGAAATCATTTTATCCGAGATCAGTTCTATCCGAGATATTGTTGACCGAGTTTGATATATTTTGTTGTGGTCCTATTATTTATCTTATGTTTAATTGAAATTATGAAAGATATTGAGTCTTTACTGATAAGTTTTAATTTTTAAGTTTTATGTCTATAAAATTATAAAAAGATTTGCAAAAACAATCAACTTATAATAGATTATAATAATATATTTTAGTTAGTGTTTTAAGTTAGTTTTAACTCTATTTTAACTAACATTAGTCATCACCACTTTAAATTATCAATTAAACTTAGAAAAGTTTATGGAAAAAAGTTTTTTTTTAGATTCTTTTTAAAAAGTCACGACCCGACCAGTTTAATCAAACCGGGTCAAACCCAGTCAAAGAAAAATCGGCGGTTCAATCTGTTTCTCAAACAAACAAAAACCCACTCACATCCAGCTCTGTTCACGGTTTAACCAGTTAAACCGACCGGGTCAACATAGCTTTCAAAACAATGGTTTTCATTTATAGCGATTCGATGTGACTTATGGATGAACACTACAACATTTGACCTATATGCCGTGGATAAAAGGATGTTTCTATGAAGACATGTCGTCGGGATAAAGTTTCCCCGACGTCAAGTCATCGGCTTACTCTCCATGACACTAGCTCATCGGTAAGAACAAAAATGATGAGTTTTCCCGATGCCGGAGTAAGACCCACACATTTGGTCAGTCAAACATAACTGACAAACTTTTCTTTGAATTAATTATTTAATTTATTTATTTTGTATATTTATTTATTTAAATAACAAGTAACCAAAGTAAACTTTTACATGACTTTTATCGAGGACAAGTCCTCAGCAAAAAATGTTGCTGCTGCACATAAGTAGTTTTTCAGATTTTTTAAAATAATTTTCAGACAAAATCTAACAAAACTTGTACATAACTAAAACCTATACACTTCCTAAACCAACATGCCAGACACTTATATATATAACGTCTAAAACACATGTATATAAACGCTAAACACCTCCAATACCCTAACACGTTGCAAAGTCTACAAAACGGTTGTTCAAATCTACAAATCTAGCTGGCAATCCACAAGAGTTGCAATATTCGCAACCCACAAGTTGCCAAAATAGTACATAACATGTTTAAAGTGTACAATAATAACATATTAGTCGCCACAATATAGTTTAATGGGATAAGTTACACAATATAGCCCATAACCATACTATTTCCCCTTGTCAATCCCGCAGCACTCCACATGCCACAAACGTCCTCCCCCCATCCTGACCTTACCACTCCAGCCCCCACTCCTGTTGCCGAGCCTATCTTCACCCCAGGAACCAACCTGGCTTAGTAACTCGCCCCATTGAGGGGCAGTCCTTCATATGGACAACACCTTAGTGAATTATCATCGAGTGGACTTGTTCTATACTTTAGCTTCATCAAGATGCCGGTCTCTTTTGGCCATTATATGATCAATCTAAGGTTGGGTGTACGTACCTCAAAGTTGCGAGCCAAAGCCCTTTGACTTACCCATGTTGAATAACTTCCTAACCCTCCTGACTATGTGACCCCGATGCTTGCCCTATATGACTATATCAAGAATCTCTTCCTCGGTGTAGGGTCCCTATTAGGCGTATTGGCACCCAAATCCCGCAACTTGATCTTTGCTTCATATGTAGTTATAAAAAATGAGCAAATTAATATATTAGTCGGGTTACTATATTATGTTTCAATAAATCATTACAGTGCATGTTTAGAAAGAAAACAATACTTACGTATTGAATTCGGGCATCCTCCTGCAACCATACACCTTCACGAGTATGCAAGTCGTAGAAGCTGGTTAGGAGGGACGGGTATTGGTACTCATGGCTCATAAACTGTATATATACACATGCATATAAGATGAAACAAATTAAAAACAACAAATCAAACACCATGTATATAATGAACTATATATAAAATAATTATAAAGTGTCATACGTATTGATGTCGAGTGACAGCCAATGAACGGGATCCGTAGCGGTTAAAGATCGTGTTCCGAGTCCTATAAGCATTGACAGCGGCTCGGTGCGCGCGCTTCGGGTCGAGCCAAAACTTGATCTGCGCTTCCTCGTCAGACTACTCCACGTTCGAAGGAGATTCGCATCTTATTGTATCCACATCAGGATCCCCACCTTTGGCAGTACAATAATATCGCTTCATGTTTTACTTGTTGTCGCTGTAGCGCTTAGTGAAATATGCATCAATGCCTTCCATAATGGTATCCCATCGCGGTCCACGCCTGTGGCGCACCAAGTTAAAACATTGCTCCAATAAAATATAACTAAAATAAATATAAAGATATAAATAACTAAACAAATTTAAATATGTATACACATTTAAATAAATAAACACGATAATAAAATAATATAAACAAAAAATAAAATAACTGACCAAGAGTCTTCCTTGGATGTGTGTCTTCTTCCTTTCTTCGATATCATACCAATTCAAATGAGTGAAAACGCCGACCTTCATCCCTGCCTCCTATGCCCCTTCCTTTTCGGGATCCTGATCCTACAAATTCAAATGAGTAAAAACGTCATAAAATATCAAGTAACCAAATTCAGATGATCAAGTTTAAGTTTTTTAAATAATCCTAAAATTCTGACCTTGGCAAACGCTACCAATTTGACGAGGATGGGGAGGTAGGTCACCAGCACCGTCACTAACGTGACCGCGCGCGACTGCTGCTGCTATCTGTAAAAGTACAGGTACAATAACATATATAAATTCATGACAAAAATTAATATAAGCATGGACATATTCAAATACATACACATTCAAATAAATATACACATTTAAACAATCCATAACAATTTCATTCAAATAAGTGTCGTTTTACAAGTTACAATTTAAGATCAATCTTTCTCGTCACTAGAATAAACACGAGTCGCAACTTCATCATCATTATAAGTTTGGTGAGGACTTCAATATTAGAATCTACTAAATTATAAGGAACGTCGTCTTCATCATCAATAAAATCCTCGTCGTCGTCAACATGAATGGTTGGTGGTGGTACCTCAACTTCCGTTGATTGACCATCGATATTTAAAGTTGCAAAATCCAATTCATTTAAATTAGCAGACAATGCGAGATCAGATGAGTTGTTGTCATGTATAACATCATTATCGTCCTCTACTATGATGACATCCCCGTTTAAACCTTTTTTAAGATTCACATCTTGGACGACCTTCCAATGGATTGGTCGCCTGGCTAGATCTTCAAGGTAGAATACTTGTTTTGCTTGTGTTACGAGAATGCAAGGTTGATCTTTAAACGTAACCTACATGCGAAGATTTGTTTTATGTTGTTTCTAATGACAAAACGCTTGACTTTACGTCCTTTGTTGCTAGTGTTAGGAATGAAAAGTGTCTATTATTATATACTTAAATGGTGTTATTTATTTTGTAATAGTCTTAGTTATGTTTTACTTTTATTAGAAATTTAATACGGTTTAATGAGCTAAATAATAAAAAGTGGCGAATAAGTCATATTGTTAGTCAACAATATAAATACCTTCCCTTAGAAGGGAAGGTAAGTAAGTGAGTCATTTGTAAACACCAACCTCTATCATTCTCTCTACTTCTTCTTAATACATTCTATCTTTACATTTGAAACTTACTTCCTCTCTTTCAATCCCTATGATCCTAAACATTTACTAAGTGTGATACAATATCATAAATCGAGACCTAACAAGTGATATCATACGCCATTAGAGATTTAAGAATGATCTATTTGTGGAATTCGGTTCGTATACGTGATTTAAGAGTGTTCGTGTAATCAAAATTGATTCGAAATGACATGATTTGCTCGGATTGTGTAGTTCGAGTGTGTATTAAACGTTTTTACGTAATTTCGATCGAGTCGAAATTGATCAAATATGCTTTTACTTAATTTCTATTATAATTTACGTAGTAAAATACGATCGAAGTTAGTATAAGTGATTATGTGGACAAATTCGATTGTGTTTGCAACGTGTTTTAGTGCATCAAAATTGATTTACGTAGTGTTTATCATGTATTTATCTGATTCGGTTAGTAGTTTTTGAGCTTAAAACGTTATAGAGTTTGATAAATAGCGGGAAAATACTTTCTAGAAATCTTTATCGAATTTTTAGTACATGTCGATCAAGTAACCATTTTTATAAAATTTGATAGGATTTGTGATAGATTCGATACTATAACTGCTATTTGATAGAATTTAACTGAAATTGTGTAATTTCGATCGAAAAACCATTTTCATGGAATTTGATCAAATTTGTGGTAATTGTCCGAGAAATCATTTTATCCGAGATCAGTTCTATCCGAGATATTGTTGATCGAGTTTAGTATTGGCCGATATCGGATGCAATAAATGGTTTTGAATCGAAATAGATTGGATAACTGTTTTAGAATTGTAATTGCTAAATTTCGGTGGAATAACCGCTTTTGAATCGAAATTGACCATTTTCGGTAAAATAACCGTTTTTGGATCAAATTTGTAGAATTTCGATTATAATACCGTTTTATGATCGAAATTGGTGAATTTCGATTGGATAACTATTTTTAGATCAAAGTTGTTGAATTACGACTGCATAACCACTTGTTGATCAAATTTGTTCAATATCAATTGGAGTTGGTTCGAAATTGGATAGTTTGTGTGTATTGGCAATTTCGATAGGCATTTCAAATTCAGTTAAAGCAATTTCGATTGGATTTCAATTACGATTGGATTTTTATTTTAGCTGGTCTAATGTAAATTTGATTGGAATTGAATTACGGTGTGGATTTGGATTACAGTGAAATGCTATCTCGACTGGAATTTCAATTTCAATTAAGTGCAATTTCAATTGGGTTTTGTTAATTTCGATTTGATTTCAATACGACAAAAGGCCAATTCGATTATGTTTTTCAAGTTGATAGTACACGGGAACCGTTGTTGTCTTCAAACTTCATTATTTCTTTTATTTCACAATAGAACTCTTTTTCATCTAAAAAGATCCATATATTGTTTCACGCAATATTGTTTAGACATAACGAGTACACATCAGCAATCACTTGCGGATGCTGGATCTGAGACTCGTCCTCCCATGTTAGAAAGAGGAAGCTATGTACCATGGTCGAGTCGGTTTAGGTAGTTCATTGATTGTTAGAAGGATACAAGGAAATTTCTTAGACATTTGATTGATGTTGGTTGATTCGTCAAATAGTATACACTTATATAGCAACCCTAATACAGATCCTGACCGAATGCCCTTGACCAAGGCAAAAG
>BQNB010064243.1:18892-31701 GCA_026074375.1 Tanacetum coccineum
CCAGTGAGGAACAAACACCATCAATCCCTTTACCCCGAAGAGTGAGAAAAGAAAATGAAGAAGCTGAACAAAGGAAGTTCTTAGAAAACTTGAAGCAACTCCACATCAATTTTCCTTTCATCGAAGACCTAGCTCAAATGCCGAAATACGCCAAATTTCTGAAAGGGTTGCTGACAAACAAGGTCAGACTCGAAGAAGCTTGTACGATCACTATGAACAAAAGATGCTCAGCCGCATTATGAAACAAGCTTCCATCAAAAGAAAAACACCCAAGGAGCTTTACTATTCCTTGTAACATTGGCCAATTGCATATCAATAATGCGTTAGCAGACCTAAGGGCTAGCATAAGCTTGATGTCGTACATGATGTACAAAAAATTAGGTTTAGGAGAACCAAAGGCTACTAGAATGAGTTTGTAACTTGCGAACAAGTCGATCCAATTCCCGAGAGGAATAATTTAAAATGTGCTGATAAAAGTTGATAAATTCGTCCTTCCCATAGATTTTGTTATCTTGGATATGCCCAAAGACTCTAACGTCCCTATAATTTTAGGAAGACCATTCTTGGCAACCGCTTGAGCTATAATGACGTTTTTAATAAAAAAATAACGCTAAGGGTATGGGATGATGAAGTAATTTTCGACGTAGATTAATCGATTAAGTAACCACCAGCTGAAGATGATGAATGCTATGGAATTGATGACTTAGACGACACAATTAATGCAGAAGCTCAGGAATTACTAACAAATGATAGGTCTAATTCGTTTTTACTCAAGGGGCTAGAGAAATCAAATCAATCAGATATAGAAAGCTGTGAATCTTTAGAAAATAAGTCTAACAATGAATCTGATTTAGGGATGCCAATACGGCGTATCAACTTACTTAATACACCGTATTCAGTTGAACAGAGGAAAGCGAGATCTGATGAAGTTAAAAGTGAACATCTTTATTCGGCTAGTGCTACCGAGATTGATGAAAAGAGACTTGAGCTAAAGAGTTTGCTTAGCCATCTCGAATACGCATTCCTGCAAGGGGATAAATCGTTTCCTATAATCATCTCGTCCAAATTATCCGAAAAGGAGAAAAAGTTACTTTTGCAGGTTTTGGAAAACCGTAAGGTAGCATTTGCTTGGAAAATGTTGGACATCAAAGGAATCAGTCTGTCGTTCTGCATGCACAAGATTTTAATGAAGGATGACTTCAAACCAGTCATTCCTCAAATGTGTTTAAATCCTAAAGTTCAATATGTGGTAAAAAACAAAATCGTTAAGTTACTTGATTCCAGGCTGATATATAGAATCTCAGATAGTTTGTGGATCAGCCTTTTTCATGTTGTGCCAAAGAAAGGAGGAATGACTGTAGTTTTGAATGATAATAATGAATTAATTCCTTCTCGAACAGTTACAAGATGGCGAGTATGCATCGATTATCGAAAACTTAATGATGCAACTCGAAAGGATCATTTCCCTCTTCCCTTTATTGATCAAATGTTATAAGGTTTATGTGGGAATGAATATTACTGCTTTCTTGATGGATTTTTAGGATTCTTCCATATTCCGATCTCACTCGAAGATCAAGAAAAGACGACATTCACTTGTCCTTATGGGACTTTTGCTTACAGACGAATGCTGTTCGGATTATGAAATGCACCTGCAACCTTTCAAAGATGCATGATAGCAATTTTCCATGACATGGTGGAAGACTTTATGGAAGTATTCATGGATGATTTCTCAGTGTTCGGTAACTCTTTTAATTGTTGTCTTACTAATTTAGATAGGATGCTTGCTAGATGTGAAGAAACCAATCGTGTGCTAAATTAGGAAAAATGTCATTTTATGGAGAATGAAGGGATAGTTCTAGGGCAAAAAATCTCTAGGGCGGGTATTAAGGTTGATAGAGCTAAAATCAATGTAATAGCTAGATTGTCATACCCTACAAACATAAAAGGAGTTAGAAGTTTCCTAGGGCATGCTGGATTTTACCAAAGGTTCATCAAAGACTTTTCCATGATCTCTAAACCAATGACCAAACTTTTGATGAAAGACATGAAATTTGATTTTTCTAATGATTGCAAAAAGGTGTTTAATATTTTGAAAGAAAGATTAACCACAGCACCCATCATAATATCTCCCAATTGGAATGCACCCTTTGAATTAATGTGTGACGCTAGTGATTTCGCTGTTGAATCTGTTTTGGGTCAACGAATAGATGGAAAATTCAAACCAATCTATTACGCTAGCAAAACTCTGAATAATGCCTAAGAACATTATACCACCACTGAAAAAGAACTTCTTGCAGTTGTTTTCTCTTTTGATAAGTTTCGTCCGTATCTTGTCTTATTAAAAACTATAGTCTACACTGATCATTCTGCTTTGAAGTATTTGTTCATTAAATAGGACACCAAACCAAGGCTTATAAGGTGGGTTCTACTCCTTCAAGGGTTCGACATCAAGATTAAAGATAAAAAGGGGCAGAAAACTTGGCTGTAGATCACTTGTCAAGACATGAAAACCCAGATTTGGGAACATTCACAAAAGATGAAATCGAGGATGAATTTACCAATGAACATCTAATGATATTGAAGGCCGAGCTAAGTGACGACGAACCCTGGTATGCTGATTATGTTAATTATATTGTTGGAAATATTGTGCCTCCAAATTGGACGCCAGAAAAAAGAAGAAGGTTTTCCTCTAAATTGAAGAACTATTTTTAGGATGAACCATATGCGTTCAGACTATGCCAAGACAATGTTACGAGGTGATGTGTTGTTGGAAGCGAAATCCTTGAAATCTTGGTACATTGCCATTCTGGACCAACTGGAAGACATCATAGTGCGTTGATTACTGGAAGAAAAGTCTATGAATCGGGATTTCTTTAGCCTAGTATCTTTAAGGATGCTAAAGATTACATAATGAGATGTGATGCATGTCAAAGGTCAGGAAACATATCATCAAGGAGTAAGATGCATCAAAACAACATTCAGGTATGTGATGTATTTAATATATGGGGACTAGACTTTATGGGTCCCTTTCCTAACTTAAAGGGAAATAAATATATACTGGTAGCAGTGGATTATGTATCAAAATAGGTCGAAGCTCAAGCACTTCTTACAAATGATGCTCGCATTGTGATTAAGTTTTTAAGAAAGTTATTTGCAAGGTTTGGAGTTCCTAAAGCTCTAATTAGTGATCAGGGAACTCATTTTTTAACTCTCAATTAGAAAAAGCCTTGCAAAAATACAGAGTGACTCATAAATTATCTACTGCATACCACCCTCAAACCAACTGACAAACTGAAGTGACCAATAGAGCTATCAAACGAATTTTGAAAAGATCGGTTGGGTATAACCCGAAGAATTGGTCCGAAAAGCTTGACGATGCATTGTGGGCATTCAGAACCGCCTATAAAACGCCTACTAGATGTACCCCCTTTAGGTTGGTTTATGGGAAAGCTTGTCACCTACCTATGGAGATCGAACATAAAGCATATTGGGCACTAAAACAATGTAATATGGATCTCACAGCTGCAACAAAAAATCGTTTCATGGAACATAATGAATTGATGGAGTTAAAAGATGAAGCATATGAAAACACTCGCATCTACAAGGAGAGAACTAAGAAATGGCATGACTCTAGGCTCCGAGAGGATAAAAACTTTAAGGTAGGAGACAAGGTGTTGCTATTAAACTCTAGATTTAAGATGCATCCAGGTAAGCTCAAATCAAAGTGGTACCGGCCAAATGTGGTGAAAACTGTATATCCATATACGACGGTGGAAATCACTGATAAAAATGAAATAAGTTTTAAAGTCAATGGCCAACGATTAAAGAAGTACTATGATGGAAATGTCAACGCGGATGAAAGAGAGGTCTTCGAATTCAAAGAAAATACGACCTAGAAGCTGAAGAAAAAGTCTATCTTAGAGACTAGCTGAAAGAAAAGTGCTTCCCGGGAGACAACCCAGATTGTTATTTATTTTTATTGAGTCTGTCTTCCTAGACATCAATAAGGCATATCCGCTCCATATCATACAGCGTATTGAATGTCTGGACGTTATCAGTCCTTTATTTGTATGCACTTTAAAACATTATTGTCAGTTCTGTCAATACGGAATATTCATGTACATGATACGGCGTATTCAACAGACTGACCCGTATTTAGATACTTTTTATAGGTTTCTTAATATGGCATATTCCATTTTATGGATACGGTGTATTGGTCTCCTGTACAGTTTATTTAGTTTATTTAATTAACCATAGATACCCGAGATAGGATTTTGCATATTTTTCCTATATTTTACACAGGACCTCGCTAAAAAGAAACCGACAATGTTGGTGAAGTGTCTGCAGTCTGGAAATCTAGAAGTGTTGTAGTCTTCAAATCTTAAGACTGTTGTTCAACACAATCTTGCTCATAAACTCAACTTGGAGAATCTACCGAGCAAAACATCAGGGAAGTTTCTCATTATAATTCTTTTAATTCAGTTTTTATTGTTTTATCTATACAACGAGGACGTTGTATAATTCATGTGGGGTGGGGGTGGGAATTAGAATGTATACTTGTCTTATTTTTCACATTAAAATGCTTAAATTATGCTTAAATTTAAAAAAAATCAAGCATACTTTTGTGAAATTATTTGTTACATAACCTATACACAATAACCCTTATTAGATACTATAAGGATTTAACCTTATCCGTTTTCAAATGTTTACCCAAATTCCACAAAAATATGAGTGTACCGGTGATGTTGTAGACTTTAGAACTTGGATTGGTATATCTATTCGACACCACGATAATGAGTACTATCGATTTAGAAGGAGTAACTTGTTGAAATTGGTGAATTTCTAGGATTACACCCGAAAAGCCTTTATATGTTGTTTTATTAACTAACTACACTGGTTAGTTAAATCCCGTATAAACCCTTTGTTTACTCTCATCTTAAGAGTAAGATACCCCTAGAAAAACCAATAAAGCCAATCCTTTAGGAATAACACCAACTGTTTGTTTCGTTACACCTTTACACCTTAGCATACCCTGTTAGATTAAGTCAATTTATCAGTTGCTAGTTGCTTAAAGTGTAAAGTATGTATTTTCTGAGTCTTGTGTCAATTTTCTATCTTTGGTACGGTTGGGAAGAAATTTGCACATTGCAAATGAGAATGTAAAAAGTAGTCAAAATTCATGTATTTTTACTACCATCACAATTATTGGTACGTCCGAAGAATGAAGAAAAACCAAAGGAATTATCCAGTGTTATTATGATCGTGAAGATGATGAAATTACATCGAGTTTCGTAGTTAGTATATGAAAAAACAAAAAAAATTAGAAAAATCGCAACAAAAAAAGAGGAGGAAAGTTTGAAGATAATCGTTTTGTAAAAGCTTAAACCGAAAGAATTATATGAAGGATCGATTATTCGTTGATACCTCTTATAAGTCAACAATGTAAAGTTTTGTATAAAGTGGTAGATATCGCCACTTATCTTGTAAAAGTATGTAAAGTATGGGATGATTAGAAAGTTAACCGTTACGAGAACGCCAACTTAGGTTGTTGTTTTTGATCAATGATCAAGACGAGTGTAAATAGTTATGTCTTTTTCATGGTAATGGTTAGGAAAAAGTGTCTAGCAACTTGTACCTTATTTGTTTAGACTAGTCTATTTGTTTCATAATTTTTATGTAACAACAATTTATTTCCGTTTCCTAATCATTAACCTTGGGTTTTACTTAAATGAGGATGTGATTGAGTCATGCATGTCTATTCTGTCGTTATGGCCATGTATGCGTTATTTAGCTGCCTTGTTGGTTTATTACTTTTGGTGAAAGTTAGAAGATCCATGCCCTGTATCATTCTTCATCCTAACCCTTGGTTAAACTCAAATGTGATCAAACACACATGTCTATTCCGTCGTTACGGCCATGTATGTGTGCTTCAGCTGCCTATTGGTGTGGTACTTTTGGTGAAAGATTGTAGAATGATCAACCATAATCCTTATAATAAAAACCTATTTTACCTTTATAAAGTTGTTACTCCTTAGCTCTAGTGGTGGATATGTGTATCCTTGCCAAGCCTATGATAGAATACTCATCACGACCGAGCAATTGAGTGAATTAGTTACATGTTACCACATAGATTAGTTGAGTGATTTGAGTGTTTTCATCTACCTATTTCGTAAGGTGTTTGGTTGTGTTCTAGTAATAGATCAAATAAATGCTTAAACAGAAAAAGCCTTAGGGATACATTTTTATAAATTTCTAAAGGCTACTTGAGGACAAGCAGGATTCAAGTGGGGGGATATTTGATGACATCAAATAACGTTACTTTTATAACATCATTTATCCCATGTAAATAACCATTTAGTTTAATTATTACAAAGAATTGTTACTTAATCTTTTGTATTTGAGAATTGCAATAATTATAGAGTACTTGGTGATGATTAGCAAAAAGGCATGCATTCTGGAGCTTAAACGAAGATATTTGAAGATTACTGTTCTGACATCCAATACGCCGTATCTATCAAGGAAGATATGGCGTATATGTGCTGCACTTCACTAAAGACCACGAAGGAAACAAGATCAATACGCCATATCTAGAGAATACCAATACGCCGTATTTAAGCTATGGAAATAAAATATTTTAGAAGATAACGAACGTGGTTCCTATTCCAAGAAACCCCCGATACGCCGTATTGACCTCAATCAGTACGCCGTATCGACCTTTTTCCAGACCTTATAAATAGAAAACCTAAAAACGGGTTTTCAGTGTGCAAAATCATATTTCAATACCTAAACCATAAAAGTCGATTTTCAGAGGAAAAGAAGAGCAGAAGAGGTCTTGCAATGTAATTAATTCCATTAGAAACAACTTTTAATCTCCTATACTTTTGTAATCGTTCAATTTTTGGTATCATTCGTTAACTCGGTATTAGCCATTAATCTCCTATACCCTTGGCTAAATTATTACTTTTGTATTGATTATGACGTTTGAAGGCTAATACCTTCGGGTATTATCCATTATTATGAAGATCTGAATGTTTGGTTTGTTTATCTCGTTTGCTTAATTTACCGTTGATTGCTTGTTTATGTTTATCAGTTTATACTTGTTTACGTGCTTTTGCATGCGACCTATCATTCAACTGGATCTAGTGATTTATACATCTAGACCAATAAAATCACAAATAATTATCTATCTTTGCCCTTAGATTACGAGCTTAGTTTGACCGACAGGTGACCCTTGGGATCAACGAGTATGTTCTTAATTAATTGGTAAAGACTTGGTTAGTCGACTACTAGTGTATGAATTGCCGTTAAGCAGTAAGTAGGTAAAGTCTCTATCAGCTAGGGTTTAACAAGATCGCCATTGCTTTAATCCCTAAGATAGATTATAATCAGCAAATAAGGATGTTTTATGCGGATACGTTTAATTGTGACAGAAATCTTCGTATCTAGGTCTTAGGAAGAAGTACCACCTAAGTCTTAAGAATGATATGCCGCCTCGAGATAAGTAATCATTGCACTAAATTAACAAACCAACATTCTGATTGGATTAATATGGTTAATACAATTTTCTTATATTTGGCTAGACTGCTCTTTTATCTTTTGTTAATTTCTTGCGTGTGTTTTAGTGTCTTAAGTTGATTTTAGTCACCATAAAACTCGTGCCAGTCTCTTAGGCTGAAAACCCCCCTTATCCGTTAGATTTAGGATTAACATAGGTTTAGCATAGGTTTAACATATAATAAAATTAACTTAGTTTAGATAACCAAAATATTAATAAATTGAAAGATTGTTTCTCGCTCTTAGTGATCGACACCCTACTTACCATGAAACTCCCATTGACTGGGTACACTACCCGTTAAAGTGTTGTTTTTGGTAAAGTCGGCAAAATATAAATTTAAAACTTGAAACATAAACTATAACCACACAATGACATATCATCTGTCTATCTTCATAGATTCCCAGCTAGTGGCTAACCAAGTAAAGGGTCTCTTTAAAGCCAGACAGCCCACAATAAAGCAATACTTGAAAAAGACGAAAGAAGTCTTGAAGAGCTTTGATACCTATTCAATAGAGCATATTCGAAGAAACCAAAACAAGAAAGCCAACTCACTAAGAAAGTTGGGCTCCATGACCTTCGATCATCTAACCAAGGAGGTATTGATATAAGTCTTGGCAAACGGATTAATAAACAACAAGGAGGTATCAAAGATCGCAACTGAGGCAGAGGAAAATTAGATAACTCCCATCTATGAGTACTTGATAAGTGGTCTACTACCGGAGGACCCGAAAGAGGTTAGGAAAGTCAGAATTAAGACCCCGCAATACAAGCTAATTAAAGGAAGTTTATACAAAAAATCCTTCCTTACACCATGGCTTCGTTACATAGGTCCTTCGCAGGCTAAGAACATTACTCAAGAAATACGTGAAGGTACTTGTGGATTCAATGTAGAAACTTGATCCATGGTGGTAAATATTATGAACCAAGGTTATTATTGGCCATCAATGTACAGGGGTGCGGAAGAGACGATCGAAAACTGCACACAGTGCCAAGCGTACTCTACATCAGCAAGGATGTCGAACAATGACATAACGGAAGTCAACAATACTTGGCCATTTAGTCATTAGGGAATCAATATCGTGGGACCTCTACCAACGGATTTGGGAAATTTAAAGTTCTTAGCTATAGCTGTCGAACACTCCACCAAGTGGGTAGAAGCAAAACCTCTAACCACAGCAAACGGAAGGCAAGCAGAAAAATCCGCATAAGAGCATGTGATATACAGATTCAGAGTCCCTCAAATGATTACCTTGAAGGACGTAAAGCAGTTTACAAAAGCTATCTTCGCAGACTTCTGTAAAGGGTTGAAAATACTCCAATCTTTTACCCTAATCACAGAGCATGTAGAAATTATGAACTACATTGAAAAGAAACTGGTTCGAAACAAAAAAGGATGGGTAGACAACCTACCCCGAATCTTATGGGTACATAAGACCTTGCCAAGGAACAACCAAAAAGAAACCCCATTAACTTGAACTTATGGATTGGAGGCAATAATTCCAATGTTCACGAACCTTACCTCCAAGCAAGAAGAATCCGTAACACATGAAAGGGCTTAAAGAAGGAGAAACAAAGAAAGAGAGGTGGCTCTAATCGAAGAAGCCTACTATCAAAACAAACTTCGAAAGTATCATAACATAAGAAATGGGCATTCTGGATTCAACCTAGGAGACTTCGTACTGTTGTCAGCCCATAACGAAGATAATCATAAACAAGTATGAAAAGGACCTCACATCATAAGCGGAGTATATGAAAGAGGACTCTACAAGATAACAGACGCCTTCGATCCTTCGCTCGTCCATACAGTGAAGGGTGCAAGTCTCCATAAGTTTTACATGTAAAGCTTACAATTTACTGTTTTTCAAGTCATTGTTTAGAATACTTTATTTAAAGGGATAGTTACTAAGTGTAGAAAACTAAGTGATCATAACCAAAATGATGTAAATCTTTCTACATAATTAATGAAAGTAATGCATTCCCTTCAAATCTTTTGTGTCGTTATTTACAACTGAGATTTGAGTCACCAAGTACTTAAAAGTTTTAATGTTCGAAAGGATGTAGTAAGGCCATACATGAGCCTTATTTCTATTACTTAGCATCTATTAAATTTATGTTAACTTCCCAAAGGTCTTCGTTCAAAACCTTTTAGGCTAAAATAGAGTGGGTCGTAACCCTCCGTTACAAGTGAATGACTACTTGAAAACCTTGGTGTACAATATACATATTCAATAAGGCCACACATGAGCCTTAATCTATGAAAACTCAAAACTATTAACATAATAGTTAAAAATGTATAAGGGGTCAGACTACGGTCCCCTATAATCTTTCCCAAAAATAAAAGGGTCAAAGATATGATGCGAAGCAAAGAATCGATAGCAAAACCTAGGAGGTTACAACCCCTATACAATTAAAACCCCTTAAAGGGGGAAACTATCCAGAGCCATTCATAAGGACTGATCAATTGTTTAAAGATGGCCAACATGAACCATCACAACAGAAACAAAAAATTTGTTCTAAGGCTGAAGCCTGAGAAGCATAAGAATAAATTGTTTAAAAGGGTACGCACTACCCTTAGAGCTAAATTAACACCAACATAGTGAACTACAAGTAGTTGGGGGAGAAAGAGGATTTGACACAGGAGTAGAGGATGGAGGGCCTCCTGAGATGGAGCTGATAGAGTAAGAGCATGAGACTTTGTGAGAGTTGGACGGCGGAGAGACTTTGACTTCTTGTAGAGCAAGGCTTCGACTGATGCAGAAGGATCTGGTACAACTTCGGATAGGAATGGAAAATTAGCAGTCGCAAGGTCATTGCCAGCCTTGCTATGTTCTTTCTTGTACGAGGGCCTATAACCTTTTACCTTCGCCAGATCGAAGGAATCTTTCATGTCCGTAACCTCCTCGAAGGCATCACATCTCCCGTGGAAGACGTCAAAGGCCATAGGCTTCCCAATAATCATAACCATTTTATCACTATGCACCAACTCCATGGCCACGTAGGGCACCACCTTCAAAACCACCTCCGCTCTATCACTTTTGACAGACTTAACTTCTTGGCGGAGCGTGGCCTCAACAGCTTCCAGCCTGCTCTTCTCAGCCTCTAAGGCAGCAACCTTCAACTCTAGATTCGTAAGGTTCTCCTGATAGCCTTTTTGGCTCTCCAACAACATCCTCTCCATACTCTTTTTATGCTCCTTCACCTCAGCGAGAAGGGATACAATCTTTTGACGAAGAACCATAACAACAGGATTCTTGTCAAACTCCTCCATGACAGCTTCACATTTAGCCTTTAGCACTGCATATTCTTTGTCCCTATCCTTCTCCCTCTCCTTGAGTACCTCACACTCTCTTTTCATCTACTCCACAAACTTCAACAACTCACGAACTCTCCGATTTACAACATTATAAACCATTGATTGCCTAGCATAACAACGATCATGACGAGCAAGTAGTTCAACATCAAGTTGATTATCAAGATGGCCCCTCCAGGCTAGAGGGGTGACATTGGAGATCATCAAATGGAAATCTATAGTTGTTCGCAGCTCGGGTGCTTTGGGAAAGCCTACAAGGGTACAAGAAGGTATAAGAAGAAAGAAGCAAATTAAGCAAGAGCACGTGATTCAAAGATAGTAGTTACATTCTTCATCATCAAAGATGGTAAGAAATGGGGAAGAATCAGCTTACGCAGAGGAGGACCTCTGGCAAGTGGACTTAGAAAAAGAGCCAACATGGACTAGCTTGCGTTTAAAAGGTGGCTTCATGGAGCCCTTCATCCTATACTTCCTACTTTTCATTCTTTCTGCAATACTACCAGTGCTAACCATAAGCATCTCTCCACGGGTTGGAGATCCCCCATAATCGGCAGTATTCTCAACCAATAGCTATATCTAAAGGCTCAGCTTTTACAAGAGGTGGTTCATTGTTGATCGAAACAGAGGGAGAACCAGTACCGAAGCCAGGGGATGGCTCACAGGGAAGGAAAGATAAGCCTTCATCATCTTCAGCATACATGAAGTTCCTAAAAGCCATTTTTGCATAAAAAGAGAATAAATCATTTAATAGCAATAGAGAAGTAATAAATTAAATTAGCATAATGGTAGATACCTTTTCCACCAACAAATATCAGAGGCTGCTGCTGACCATGCTCCCACGATGGTTTTAAACCAGCTAGGAAGAGGATAGGATCTGGGAAGGTTCGTAAATTGATAAGATGCCTACCAAGTCACTGATACAGGGGATTTTCATGGATTGAAAAGGGAGTTTGTCTTTGAAGGACTTCTTAACCCACCTATTTTCTATGGAAAGAAGTTATGGACAACCACTAGGAATAATGGAATCTTGCACAAAGAAGAATCGACCTTTCCAGTCTTTGATTCAAGTTATGACTTTAGGTAGGAGATTGGGAATGTGTTCTCTGGTCTTTTGGCAGAAGTCAGCCATTGACCACTGATAAGTGTAAAATACACATATCTATTTATACCTAAAATAACCCAATTAAACCCAAAACAAACCAAAAAATAGCAAAAATATGCTTGTATTTATGTTTTGTGTGTGCAGGTATGGATAAGTCAAAAATCACAAGAAAACAGTCAAAAGCGAGCAAACACGGACACGAGAGTCAGAAGAGTTCAAAAAGAAGCCAAAGATACAAAGCCGAAGCCAAATCCCTAGCCATCTCCTCTTTTATGAAACCTCAAGGGCTAGTTTTGTAATTTTCGAAAGTTATTTATAACTAGAAAGAGAGGAAAGAAAGAGAGGGGCCAAATGTGCAAACTCCCCAAACTCCAACAGTTTTAACTGTCGAAATAAGGGCGCCAAAGGTGTTACTGTTCATCGTCACTCCCGTTTCACCATCCAGGGTAAATCAAAGGGGTTTTCCGAATTAAAGGGTGTTTAGGTCAATTCATGAGCTCTCTAACACAAATAAAGGGACAAATCAGTCTTTATCAAGGGATTACTTAACCTCTCCCAATCAAAGGCCACGTCAACAATGGTGA
Organism: Tanacetum coccineum; assembly: GCA_026074375.1. NCBI lineage: Eukaryota > Viridiplantae > Streptophyta > Magnoliopsida > Asterales > Asteraceae > Tanacetum > Tanacetum coccineum. The sequence goes on from BQNB010064243.1 coordinate 31,444, forward strand.
AAGCACACATTTATGTGGGTTTTTGCACTAAAACACTCACAAAAGAAGCACAAACGTCACATCAATGGAATGACACGCTGGCAATCCTCAGGTGTCCACAGCTTGATCAAACGGCCACAAATGAAGCTCAAATGATTGGAGAAATGATTGGCCAGGATTGAAAGATTGGAGGGCAGGGCAAGTGATCCTAGAAGCTTCCTCAAGTGCTATAAATAGAGGCCTAGTCTCACACACGGAGAGTAGTTTTTTAGTAGAGCT
>BQNB010064244.1:0-35386 GCA_026074375.1 Tanacetum coccineum
TTTATTAAACGTCTCTTTTGAGGTCGTTTTCTGTGACTTGTACTTTGTGCCTTAAAGTCGCACCCCAATGTTACTATTCTGTTGCCGTCCAATTTTGGGGGTGTGGCACATATTTAGTAGATATAGTTCTACACAGATCATAGAGATCGAATAGTAATCATAGCTTGTAATCTGTAACCTAGGCAGATTCAAGGTTTAATATAAACGTTCTTTTGTGATATTCAATATTGTTCTTCTTAGCATTATTGATTAGATTCCGCATAATCAATAGTGTTTACTCAGTGTTTCATTATTGTTGCTTTAGAATTATCTAAAGGAGCAAACTCTTTGCAAGCTCAAGGTTAAGATCTATTCAGTAAAACGATCCAACAAAAGGCTTACGTTTCGCAATAAAATACATTTAGACACACCCCAAAAATACCTAGACTTACCTAGACTCAAACCAATACCCACTTTTAAAAATCAAACACAAAATTTAATCAATTCTTGCGTTAAAAGCCTATGTTGGCCGAATGAGAGGACTAAAGCAACTAGAAAATCTCCTAATGATCCCTAAGTACTTGTACAACCCATGTTTAATTAAAACATGTACAATATGTTCCTAGTTAGTCTATTACCCAATGGTTAATAACCATTTTACTCCCTCTTATGCCTTGATACCCGTGGCTAGCCAACAATAACACATACAACCCATAAGATTTCCATAATCTTGGAAAATCTTGTACCAAAACCTTGTAATTAAGAATGGTACTAGGTTGTTTTAACAAAACAATGTGTGATCAACTAGAAACCCCAAAACCACTAGCCTAGGGCTCGATTTGGTTTGTTTAAGGAACTAGGAGATGTAACTAGTGTTCTTGCCTATAAATACTCACACACATTTACCATTTGACACTCTTACAACTCGCACACACTCAATCAAGTAAACCATACTTATTCTCTCTTATCTTGGGTCACAAACCGCAAACAAACACCTTCATTTATCTCACTCGAACTTACAAACCACGCTAGGGATTCTATAATAAGTCACAAGAAGGTTTACGAGCTAAGGTTGGTTATTTGATAAGCTTGGAGCTTAGGATTGGGTTATCTCGATCGTGTACGTATTTGGGTGGCCATATTACTCGCATACCCTCGAACCAAGAACTCTAGGACCCTTTGTAAGTCATGTACAAACTTATACGTACTCGTATCATGCATTCTTTCCTTATTTACTAGTCTTCGATCACATTAGTTGGTAACTAAGAAGTTAAAATGACCATATATGTGCAAATGCAACCATACACGGCTCACGCACTTGTGCATGCTTATATGAAATACTTGTGGTGCTAGGACGTGATAAAAATGTACAAAATAATCGAATATGGACTAGACACTTTCATTTAACCTCGGGTAAGGAACATAAGGTGGATACAAAACCCTTATACTCGAAATACATAAAAACCACACGTAAACATTTCAAGTAAACGTGACATATTGGCTTGGGAAAGAGTATACAAAGTTAACAAACGTTTGCATGTGTTACACGACCTTTATATAAGCTAAGCAAACTTAAATATATTGCTAGAACTAGTACTGAACCATATATGTTGCTAGAAGAGTAAATGGACCACTAATGGGCCTTGTTAGGCCAAGACAAGCCCAACAGACCATGCAGTAGGGCCCATGAACTGGAAATAATCTCTATGTGCTTATTCAAAAGCCTAATGTGCTTATTAGGGCTTATATAGGCCCTATGTATTTTTAAAAACCAAAACGGAACCGTAATGGGCTTGGTAGCCCATTGTCGTGACCCAACAAAGCCCATAAGCCACAAATAATCTTAGACAGCTTATTTGTGAGCTTAAGCAACTTAAAGGACTTATAATAAACCTATAAAGGTTATTGGACCTTAATAGATCAAGCCCAAGTACTTAAAATACTTTCGGGCTCATAATCGGGCCCAAAAGCCCATTATCGAAGCTTAATGGCTTATTAAATAATCTACAAGGTAAAAACAGCTTAATTAGACCCAAATAAGCTTAATAAGATAAGAGAATGAGTTGGATTAAATGAGGAATACTTTAATGGACTTTTTGCAAACCTTTCGGGTTAAGGTTATTGGACCAACGAACCTAATAAGCCCAAATGAGCTCACCCGAGCTTATTAATAAGCCAAACAATTTCTTATAACTAAAATAAGCTAAATGAGAGCTTATGTGCCTTTGAAAACTCAACTGGACCTTTAGATTTTGTATTGGACCTTAACGAGTCCAATAAGGCCCAACGAGCCAAAATAAGCTCATCCGAGCTTATTTATAAGCTGACCCAGCTTATGTAGCTTATTGGAGTCTATTAAAACCCCTTGCCACTTGTTAGAACTTAAACGGTCTTAAATTATTATTATTACAAGTTAAGGGACTAAAGGTGTCAATTCGTAAACGAGGGGGTTAAAACTGCCAAAAACAGATTCTTTAGGTCTAGGGGATGTTTCTGTCATTTCTAAAACTTAAGGGTCTGTTTAAAAGGTATAAGGACCAGAAGTGTAATTTTGTAAAGATTGAAGGACTAAAGGTGTACATATGGAAACTTAAGGGTTTAAAATGTAAATATTATATATTTCATAAACACTAGGACAGATTTGGTAATTATAAAAAACCTAAGGGTATTTTATAAACGAAAGTGATTTTATTAAACACTTAACAAATCGGACGAATTATAATATTATCGGATATTATACAAGTTAGAACACGACTTAATATGAGTATTTATTAATAACGTTTATACATATACGAGAACGTGTGTAACCGTATGTTTTCCCAAGAGCCATAAAGTAAATACAAATACAATAAACATGTGCACCACCACACAAGTGATAACAGTATATATAAACTAGCAATCTATTGTAGTTTATACATTAAGTCTTTAGCCTAAACTTGTAGACTAAGACTTGTCGTACTTACTTAGGTATTTGACGGTGTGATTCAGTTGCCATTCTTGGATATATTTATCCTTTTCAGAGGACTATTTACTAAGGTAAGTTCATAGCCCCATGTTTTACAATTATTTAAATGATTTACATCTTTAGGGTGAGAACATGCTTTGTTTTACATATTAGACGCAAGTGTACATTTTATACCATGATTACGTGTTTGCCTAAGTAGCGAGAACCCACTGAGCCCTTTATCATGAACTGTCAATTACTAGATTGTGAGCGCGAATGTTATAAATAGATCTATTTGGGATTGACATCCCCGTTTGGGTGAGTAGCGCTCACTGTGTCGGGTTGCCAGACAACAAACGTATACCATGTCGGATTTGGGATGTTGCGGGTTAGAACATCATTCATGGGCAAATATTGGCAATTTATTGCATTCATACATGTCGAGCTTCAATGTCATGAGCTTAGGAAAACGTAATTACTTTTTATGATGTTTGCATTTGTTGCTTAATCATACACTTGGAAATCTTGCGGTCCTACTATTGATTTACATAAACCTATGAATTCACCAACTTTATGTTGATATTTTAAGCATGTTTTCTCAGGTCAATAAGGCACGAGGTGCTCAGATACATTGGGGGTCACTCTTTGGAAAGAGTCAGTACTAAAGATTTGGGCGTATTACATTTTGGGAACATTTGTTATAAACCGAAATCTTTACTTATATTGTCGAACAATTTAAAGCCATGAGCGTATGTAATGAACAAGCATTTTGTTAATCCAATGTATCTTTTTAAAATGACACGTTTTGTGGTCGTTCTCATATCTTATGCTATTAATCTATGAAGTAACGCCCTCGGATATTCAACATTCCGCTGCTACCCAAATTTGGGGGTGTTACAGATTGATATCTAGAGCCAAGGTTATAGAGAACCAGGTTAAAAGTTTTGTCTGGACTATAACCATTTTCAAACACCTTATTTACAAACGGGGTTTGCACCGGGACATACATACATTAGTTGTTTGCATCTAATATATGTGCTTACATGACATACACTATTTTAGCATTAGTAGTTTACTAAGTGCTCACATGATTGATATACGCGTATATAAGTTATACTACGTATATTTCTATAAGAGTCTTATAAGTAATACTTATATAAGTTATTTTTGTTTTTACAGCAGTCATGTCTTTGGCATCATCTGCGGTTACCTACACTTCTATCTACACCGACTCTGAGCCAGGCAGAGTCTTCTTGGGAGCCGATGAGGAAGTATCTGATGGTGGTTCTCCATGAGTCATCGTAATAGGATACGATGGACTCCCTATGCAGCCAGTAGCCCCACCATCACCGGATTACATACCAGGCCTAGAGGATCCACAGACACCGCCAGTACCACAGGACGAGGATGAGCGTGAGGCTATGTTCATACAGCTACATGATCCTGACTACGTGCCAGAGCCTATATACCTTGAGTATATACCGTTGAAGGATGAGCATGTGTTTCTAGTCGAGGAGCAGCCATTACCTCCCGTTAATTCGCCTACTGCTGAGTCACCCGGATATGTTACTGAGTCGGATCTCGAGGAGGATCCAGAGGAGTATGAGAATGATGAGACAGAGGATGGTCCGGTTGACTATCCCATAGACGGGGGAGATGATGGAGATGATGATGACGGCGATTCATCTGGGGATGACGCCGATGATGAGGATGAGGACGAGGAGGACGAGGAGGAGCACTTAGCTCTGGCCGACTCTGCTATTATTGTATCTACTGTTGACCCTGTTTCCCCACCTGAGGGAACAGAGCCTATTATACCACCATCCTCCACCGACATTACTACCACTGGAGCTAGGATCACTGTCCGACTTCAGGCTTCCATATCCCTTTCACTAGAGGCAGAGGTTGAGAGACTTTTAGCCATGACTACTCCATCACCATCACCACCTATCTCACTATCACCACCCTCTGCAGGAGAGCGCCTTGCTAGGTGCACGGCCCTATCTGCACATTCATCACCACCATCTATGCCATCACCATTACTACCATCATCTGGGTGTCCAACCCAAACCTAGACACTCAGGATAGCCTCCACTCAGGCCCTGATTGATGCGGTTACTGCCGCATTACCATCACCTCCACTACCACCACTACCACCATCTCTATACATACCGCCACTTGTTGACCATACTCTAGGCTCTAGGTATGAGGTCGGGGAGAGTTCTACTGCTAGACCTACCGGATGTCAAGGGATAGATTATGGTTTTTTCAGCACCGTAGATGCTGAAGCGAGACGACAGGGGATTAGTGAGGTTGGGTATGGTATTAGGGATACTTGGGTAGATCCAGCAGAGGCGGTTCCTAAGATAGCACCTATGACCGTGGGAGAGGTCAATACTAGGATTACAAAGCTTGCTGAGCTCCATGAGCGTGATACACAGGACTTGTATGCTTTACTAGAAGATGCTCAAGATGGTAGGACTCGTATATCACAGCGAGTCGCTATGGACTCACAGCGGGTCGACTTACTTATGGAGGATAGGATGACTCTCCAGGAGACAGTATGGATTGTGGATGAGGAGGCCTATGCTTCCCGAGAGGCTTGGGCTCACTCGATAGGATTGAGTCAGGCGACCCATCAGGAGCTTCAGACCCACTGTGATCATGTGTATGCACACGAGACCCATATCCAGTCATATCAGGCACAACTACAGCTGCAGAGTACTCTCATTCAAACACAACACCAGGTATATGAGACTCGTTTCCAAATGCAGCAGGCTGAGATGGCAGCGCTTCGAGAGACTGACCGTAGGCGTCAGGCACAGATGGCAGAGACTCTCCGAGTAATGAGAGACATGAGGCGAGAGATGAGTGACACGCAGGCCGAGTTGTTAGCACATCGAGAGCAGCAGAGGAGATCTGGACAGCCAGGACCAGATGCTAGGATTCCAGATCACCAGGATGCTTCTGGGGATGCTGACAGTCACATCTAGTGGTTTATGTTATTTTGTCTTGCTAGGTCGTTGTACAGGCATGTTAAGTATTTGGGGTTTTCCCCGCTAGCATAGCCTTAGATCTTTTGTATTGTATTTTGTGTACCAAAAACTATTTCATGTAAAATTTTCCAAATTATGAATGAAATAGATGTGTTATGTTGTACTATATACCTCTCTTGTGCTGTTGTCTCATCTATAAATTATGGTATATCTTGTTATGATTATGACCTCATGTTTTGTCTCTTGTGATTTTGACAAATCATGGCACATGCGACACGACGAGGACCGAATACCACTCCTAACAACACCAACCCAAACAACATGACTCTAGAATCTGTTCAAGCTATGATTGATCAAGCTCTTCAGCGAAACTCCACCAATGGAGATGGAAGCCACAGTTCGCACGGGGATAACCGAAGGAATGTGCAAACTGCGCGCCCTTGTTTCTACGTTGACTTCATGAAATGTCAACCTTTGAACTTCAAAGGAACTAAAGGCGTTGTCGGTTTAACCAGGTAGATTGAAAAGATGGAGCTAGTCTTTAATATCAGTGGTTGTGCTATTGAGAATCAGGTTAAGTTTGCCACCTGCACTCTGTTAGGTGTTGTTTTAACTTGATGGAATGGTCAGATAAGAACCTTAGGTCCTGATGCATATTCAATGACTTGGGAAGTATTCAAGAAGAAGATGACGGACAAGTATTGTCCGCAGGGTGAAATCAAGAAACTAGAAATCAAGTTGTGGAACCTAAAGGTCAAAGGGAACGATGTTCCAACATACACTGAACGTTTCCAAGAGCTAACCCTGATATGTACCAAGTTTGTTGCTAATGAAACCGAGAAGGTTTACAAGTACATCAGTGTACTTCCTGATAACATTTATGGAAATGTCAAGTCTGCCAGACCCAAGACGTTGGATGAGACTATTGAGTTGGCCAATGACTTGATGGATCAGAAACTCCGCACCTATGCGGAAAGACAGTCTGACAACAAAAGGAAGGCTGATGATTCATCCAGAAACAACCATGGTCACCAACAACAACCCTTCAAGAGGCAGAATGTCGCCAAGGTCTACAATATAGGGACTGGTGAGAAGAATCCGTATGGGGGATCTTTTCCCTAGTGCAATGGCCCGTGTACTCAGAAGTGCCACAAGTGCAACAAGGTAGGGCACTTTGCCCGCGACTGCAGGAGTTTTGGCAACACAAATGGTGCTAATACTCAGAAGGGCAATAGGGCAAATCCCAAAGGGAATGGTTGTTTTGAATGTGGAGCTCCAGGACATTTCAAGAGAGATTGTCCAAAGTTGAAGAATAAGGATGGAGGAAACGGGAATGCACAAGGCTGGGTGTATGCAGTTGGGAATGCAGAGAAAAGAGGGAATGCATCAGGAAACCCAGACTCCAATGTCGTCACGGGTACGTTCCTCTTAAACAACCGCTATGCATCTATCTTATTTGACACTGGTGCCGATAGGAGCTTTATATCTTCTGCGTTTAGTTCCCTGATTGACATCGCCCACACCCCATTAGAAAATAGTTATGATGTGGAATTAGCTGACGGGAAAATAGTCGGGGTAGACACTATTATGCGGGGTTGCACTTTAAACTTCTTAAACCATCCGTTCAACATAGATCTAATGCCCGTAGAACTGGGTAGTTTCGACGTTATTATCGGCATGGATTGGTTAAGAAGGTGTCACGCCGTGATCGTGTGCGATGAGAAACTTGTTCGAATTCCCTACGGGAATGAAACCTTGGTTTTTCGTGGTAACGAAAGTAACGACGGGAGAGAATCTCGGTTGACCATTATCTCATGTTCAAAGGCTCAAGAGTACATGGCGAAAGGATGTCAGATCTTTTTGGCACAGATATCCGCCAAGAAAGAGGAGGACAAGTCAGAAGGAAAGCAACTTAAGGACGTACCAATCGTCCGAGATTTTCCTGAAGTGTTTCGAGGCAACCTTTGTCGGGTCTTCCTCCAGCTTCGACCTAGTGGATTCAAGATTCACTTAATTCCTGAGCAGCGCATTTAGCTCGAGCACCGTATCGATTGGCACCGTCTGAAATGAAAGAATTGTCAGAACAACTGCAGGAGCTTTCCAACAAAGGCTTCATAAGACCCAGTTCCTCACCTTGGGGGAGCCCCGGTCTTGTTTGTCAAAAAGAAGGATGGGTCATTCAGGATGTGCATTGACTACCGGGAGTTAAATAAGTTGACAGTGAAGAATCGTTATCCGCTCCCGAGGATCGACGATTTATTTTATCAGCTCCAAGGATCTAGTATTTATTCGAAGATAGATTTGAGATCGGGTTATCACCAACTTAGAGTACGAGAGCAAGACATTCCAAAGACGGCATTCCAAACTCGGTATGGTTATTACGAGTTTCAGGTTATGCCATTCGGACTAACAAACGCACCTGCGGTATTCATGGATCTCATGAACCGGGTGTGCAAGCCTTACTTGGATAAGTTCGTAATCGTCTTCATTGATGATATACTTATTTCTTCAAAGGACGATAAAGAGCACGAAGAACACTTTAAGGCAATTTTAGGATTGCTTAAGAAGGAGAAGTTGTACGCCAAGTTTTCAAAGTGTAAATTTTGAATTCCGAAGGTACAATTTCTCGGTCATGTCATTGATAGCATAGGTATTCATGTGGATCCAGCCAAGATAGAATCTATCAAAGATTGGGCACCTCCTAAGACCCTGACAGAGATCCGCCAATTCTTAGGTCTTGCTGGTTACTATCGAAGGTTCATCGAAGGATTTTCGAAGATTGCTAAATCAATGACGAAGCTTACTCAGAAAGGAATCAAATTTGATTGGGAAGAAAAGGAAGAAAACGCTTTTCAGTTAATAAAGCAGAAGTTGTGCAGCGCGCCAATTATAGCCTTGCCTGAAGGAAGAGAAGATTTTGTGGTCTATTGTGATGCTTCACACAAAGTCTTAGGCGTTGTGTTGATGCAGAGAGAGAAAGTGATTGCCTATGCTTCTCGACAACTAAAAATTCATGATAAGAACTACACCACTCATGATTTAGAACTTGGATCGGTAGTGTTTGCTCTAAAGATATGGAGACATTATCTGTACGGAACTAAATGCACCGTGTTCACCGACCATAAAAGTCTACAACACATTCTTGATCAAAAGGAGCTTAACATGAGGCAACACCGTTGGCTAGAATTGCTGAGTGATTACAATTATGACATTCGTTATCACCCAGGGAAGGTAAACGTAGTGGCCGATGCATTGAGCCATAAGGAACGGATTGAGCCATTGCGGGTTTGAGCCTTGGTTATGACTATTGTCTTGGATCTTCCCAAACGAATACTAGAAGCTCAGATCGAGGCCCTAAAACCAGAGAATCTTGAGAATGAAGATGTAGGCGGTATGATAAGAAAGGATATACCCAAGGAGAAATTGGAACCACGCGTCGATGAAACTTTATGTTTAAACGGCAGGAGTTGGTTACCTTGCTATGGCGACTTAAGATATGTTATTATGCACGAATCCCACAAGTCGAAGTATTCTATCCATCCCGGTTCTGAAAAGATGTACCAAGACATGAAAAAGCTATATTGGTGGCCCAATATGAAAGCTGACATCACCACATATGTTAGCAATTACTTGACATGTGCAAGGGTCAAGGCCGAACACCAGAGGACATCGGAATTGTTAGTACAACCAGCAATACCCGAGTGGAAGTGGGATAATATCACGATGGATTTTATCACCAAGCTTCCTAAGTCGTCACAAGGTTTTGACACCATCTGGGTGATTGTGGATCGACTTACAAAATCTGCTCACTTCTTGCCAATAAGGGAGAATGATCCATTAGATAAGTTAGCAAGGTTGTACCTGAACAGAATAGTAGCAAGACACGGAATACCAGTTTCAATCATTTGTCATCGTGATGGAAGACTCACGTTAAATTTTTGGAAATCATTTCAGAAAGCTTTGAGTACAGATATAACTATAAGCACTGCATATCATCCAAAAACCGACGGCTAGAGCGAGAGGACTATTCAAACTCTCGAGAACATGCTACGTGCTTGCGTGATCGATTTTGGCAAGGGCTGGGTTAAACATTTGCCATTAGCCGAATTTTCATATAACAACAGTTATCACGCTAGCATAAAGGCCGCACCCTATGAGGCACTTTATGGCCAAAAATGTCGATCACCTGTGTGTTGGGCCAAAGTTGGAGAAGCTCAACTGACTGGTTCGGAATTGATCCAAGAAACAACGGAAAAGATCATCCTGATCAAGCAGAGAATTCAAGCTGCTCAGGATCGACAAAAGAGCTACGCTGATTTAAAGGGGAAGCCCATGGAGTTCGAAGTTGAAGATAGGGTTATGCTCAAGGTCTCACCTTGGAAATGGGTTGTACGATTCGGTAAGCGGGGCAAGCTGAACCCGAGATATGTCGGACCTTTCAAGGTGTTAGCCAAGGTTAGGAAAGTTGCCTACAGGCTGGAACTTTCTCAAGAGTTGAGCAGAGTTCACCACACTTTCCATGTGTCCAATCTGAAGAAGTGTTACGCTGACGAACCATTAGTCATGCCGTTAGAAGGAATTCACATTGACGATAAGCTCCAGTTTGTGGAAGAGCCCGTTGAAAACATGGAACGGGAGATCAAACGATTGAAGCGAAGCCGGATACCATTGGTCAAGGTTCGCTGGAACTCTAGGAGAGGTCCTGAGTTCACCTGGGAACGTGAAGATTTGTTCAGACAAAAATACCCACAGCTTTTCACAAACCGGGCTTCGTCATCCACTACAAGGTCTTAAGCTTTGAGGACAAAGATTTTTTAACGGGTGGAGACTGTAACATTTCCCAATTTTCAGGTCATTTTACGACTCCTATTATTTGTCACTATTTATTTTAGTCTGATACGCGTTTACTTTAAATTTAACTTTTATGCTAAATCGCGTAGACTAGAAATAAATCATTTAACGTAAACGGTCACCAAATAAATTAAGGTTTGCGTCAAACAAGTGTTATATAATTATTAAGAAGATAATTATTAACTTTGCATATTTTATTTTTATTGGTCACGTAAAAGGCTTACGTTTCGCAATAAAATACATTTAGACACACCCCGGAAATAAACAAATACCCACTTTTAAACCTCAAACACAAAATTTAATCAATTCTTGCGTTAAAAGCCTATGTTGGCCGAATGAGGGGACTAAAGCAACTAGAAAATCTCCTAATGATCCCTAAGTACTTGTACAACCCATGTTTAATTAAAACATGTACAATATGTTCCTAGTTAACCTATTACCCAATGGTTAATAACCAATTTACTCCCTCTTGTGCCTTGATACCCGCGGCTAGCCAACAATAACACACAAAATCCATAGGATTTCCATAATCTTGGTAAATCATGTACCAAAACCTTGTAATTAAGAATGGTACTAGGTTGTTTTAACAAAACCATGTGTGATCAACTAGAAACCCTAAAACCACTAGCCTAGGGCTCGGTTTGGTTTGTTTAAGGAACTAGGAGATGTAACTAGTGTTCTTGCCTATAAATACTCACATACATTTACCATTTGACACTCTTACAACTCGCACACACTCAATCAAGTAAACCATACTTATTCTCTCTTGTCTCGGGTCACAAACCGCAAAAAAACACGTTCATTTATCTCACTCTAACTCACAATCCACGCTAGGGCTTCTATAACAAGTCACAAGAATGTTTACGAGCTAAGGTTGGTTATTTGATAAGCTTGGAGCTTAGGATTGGGTTATCTCGATCGTGTACGCATTTGGGTGGCCATATTACTCGCATACCCTCGAACCAAGAACTCTAAGACCCTTTGTAAGTCATGTACAAACTTATACGTACTCGTATCATGCATTCTTTCCTTATTTACTAGTCTTCGATCACATTAGTTGGTAACTAACAAGTTAACGTGACCATATATGTGCAAATGCAACCATACATGGCTCACGCACTTGTGCATGCTCATATGAAATACTTGTGGTGCTAGGACGTAATTAAAATGTAAAAAATAATCAAAAATGCACTAGATACTTTCATTTAACCTCGGGTAAGGAAAATAAGGTGGATACAAAACCCTTATACTCGAAATACATAAAAACCACACATAAACATTTCAAGTAAACGTGACATATTGGCTTGGGAAGGAGTATACAAAGTTAACAAACATTTGCATGTGTTACACGACCTTTATATAAGCTAAACAAACTTAAATATATTGCTAGAACTAGTACCGAACCATATATGTTGCTAGAAGAGTAAATGGACCATTAATGGGCCTTGTTAGGCCAAGACAGGCCCAACAGACCATGCAGTGGGGACCATGAACTGGAAATAAGCTCTATGTGCTTATTCAAAAGCCTAATGTGCTTATTAGGGCTTATATAGACCCTATGTATTTTTTTAAAACCAAAACGGACCCGTAATGGGCTTGGTAGCCTATTGCCGTGACCCAACAAAGACCATAAGCCACAAATAAGCTTAGACAGCTTATTTATGAGCTTAAGCAACTTAAAGGACTTATAATAAACCTAGAAAAGTTATTGGACCTTAATAGATCAAGCCGAGACTTAAAATACTCGGGCTCATAATCAACCCAAAAGCCCATTACCGAAGCTTAAATGGCTTATTAAATATCCACAAGGTAAAAACAGCTTAATAAGACCCAATAAGACTTAATAAGTATAAAGGAATGAGTTGGATCAAATGAGGAATACTTTAATGGACTTTTTGCAAACCTTTCGGGTTAAGGTTTTAGCTAACGAACCCAATAAGCCCAAATGAGCTTACTCGAGCTTATTAATAAGCCAAACAATTTCTTATAACTAAAATAAGCTTAATGTAGCATATTTGCCTTTGAAAACTCATTGGACATTTAGATTTCATTATTGGACCGTAAACGGTTCAATAAGAGTCCAACGAGCCAAAATAAGCTCATCCGAGCTATTTATAAGCTTGACCCAGCTTAAGGAGCTTATTGGAAGTCTATTAAAACCCTTGCCAAACTTTTAGAACTATAAACGGGCTTAAATGTAATTTTTTACAAGTTAAGGACTACAGGTGTCATTCCGTAAACATGGGGTTAAAAACTGCCAAAAACAGATTCTTTAGGTCTAGGGGGCTGTTTTCTGTCAATTTCAAAACATAATGGGGCAGATTAAAAGGAATAGAGGAACAGAAGTGAATTTTGTAAAGAATGAAGACTAAAGGTGTACATATGGAAACTAAGGGTTTAAAATGTAAATTCTATATTTTCATAGAACTTTGTGACTGATTTGGTATTATAAAAACCTAAGGTAGTTTAAAAACAGAAAGTGATTTATTAAACACTTAACAATGGACTAATTATAATATAATCGGATATTATACAGTTAGAACACGACTTAATATGAGTATTTATTAATAACGTTTATATATATACGAGAACATGTGTAACCGTATGTTTTCCCAAGAACCATCAATTAAATACAAATACAATAAACATGTGCACCACCACACAAGTGAGAACAGTATATATAAACTAGCAATCTATTATAGTTTATACATTAAGTCTTTAGCCTAAACTTGTAGACTAAGACTAGCCTATTTACTTAGGTATTTTGAACGGTGTGATTCAGTTGCCATTTCTTGATATAATTTATCCTTTCATAGGACTATTTACTAATTGAGTTATAGCCCATGTTTTCCAATATTTTAAATGATTTATTTAAATGATTTACATCTTTGGGGTGAGAACATGCTTGTTTTACAAATTGGACGCAAGTGTACATTTTATACAATGATTACGTGTTTGCCTAAGTAGCGATAACCCACTGAGCCCTTTATCATGAACTGTCAATTACTGGATTGTAAGCGCGAATGTTATGAGTAGATCTATTTAGGATTGACATCCCCGTTCGGGTGACTAGCTATCACCGGGAACGAACGTTATAACATGTCGGATTTGGGATGTTTCGGGTTAGAACATCATTCATGGGCATTATTGGCAATTTATTGCATTCATACATGTCGAGCTTCAGTGTCATGAGCTTAGGAAAACGTAATTACTTTTTATGATGTTTGCATTTGTTGCTTAATCATACACTTGGAAATCTTGCGGTCCTACTATTGATTTACATAAACCTATGAATTCACCAACTTTATGTTGATATTTTAAGCATGTTTTCTCAGGTCAATAAGGCACGGGGTGCTCAGATACATTGGGGGTCACTCTTTGGAAAGAGTCAGTACTAAAGATTTGGGCGTATTACATTTTGGGAACATTTGTTATAAACCGAAATCTTTACTTATACTATTGAACAATTTGAAGCCATGAGCTTATGTAATGAACAAGCATTTTGCTAATCCAATGTATCTTTTTAAAACGACACGTTAGTGGTCGTTCTCATATCTTGTGCTATTGATCTATAAAGTAACACCCTCGGATATTCAACATTCCGCTGCTACCCAGATTTGGGGGTGTTACAAGTACAAATCTCCTCCGAGGTGGCATGTCCTCCTCGGGGATGTCATCTCTCATACGGATCATGGCTGCCCTATGACCTAATGGTGCCTGATCATAGGCAGGGCTGGTGGGTGGTAGTGGAAATGGAGGTGATCCAGCAGCAAATGCATCAATTAATGCATGGGTAGAAGCGGCCATGGGCGTCTAAGGTCTGATAGATATCCTCGCTCCACGGTGTCTAGGTGGTGGTGGTGTGACAACAGTCTCGTCCTCCTTGAACGGTTCAGTCTCATCAGAACCCTCAGAGGGCTCATCCTCCTTAGTATCCCCATCCTCGGGCTCATGCTCCTCATTGGGATCCTCCTCGGGATCCTCATCGTCGTCCTCGGGCTCATGCTCCTCACTAAGATCCTCCTCGAGATCCTCCTCGTCATCCTCGGGCTCATCTGGATAATCAATAGAATCCTCATCAGTATCCTCCTCCATCGAATCCGAGTCAGCAATGTATCCAGGTGACTCAGCAGTCGGTGAAGCATCATCAGCATAAGGCTGATCCTCGACCTGAATGTCATCATCTGATGGTGCATGGTACTCTGGGTGCTCTGGATCCAGAACATATTCTGGTACATGCTCCTCCAACTCCATGGGGTCAGGTACATAAGCAGGTGACATTGGTGGTGCCTGCCCTTGTTAGGCAACCTCCTCATAGGTGTCCATCTTCGGAAGCTTGCCGACATTCACAAGTGGAATGCCCCATGATAGTCCATTCAAATCAGAGGATATGGACGTATAGGTGACTGCAGACGATGCGTTATCTGATAACATGGCTAATCTATAACCATAATATAAACTTGTATAAGTACATTATATAAGACCAACAGTAATATACGTAATGTAATATTAACACGTATATAAACTATGTAAGCACTTAGTATAATCAACTAATGCTAAAATGAAGCATGACATGTAAGCATGTATATTAGATGCAAACTAGATGCAACACTACCCGTTTGCATAAATGTCCCTTTGAAAAACTTTTGAATGACACAATGTTTGAAAAACAGTAATAGACCAAGTAAAAACATTTGACATGGTTCTCTATAACCTTGGCTCTGATAGCAATCTGTAACACCCCCAAAATGGGTCACATCGTAATATGATATTCCGGGGGTATTACTTCATAGATCAATAGCACAAGATATGAGAACGACCTCCAAAAGAGTCGTTTAAAAACTAATACATTGAATTTCATAAATGGTTTGTTACAAAAGCCCATTGGCTTAAATTGTTCAACTTGAATGGTAAAGATTTCACAACATAACAATATCCCAAAATGTAATGCACGCAAATCTTTGTTGTGATATGACTTCAAAAGACGATCATTCAATGTACCTATGACTTGCACCTTATTGACTTGAGAAACATGTTTAAACTGTCAACAATAATGTTGGTGAATTTATAGGTTTATAAATTAAATGAAGCAGATAGCAAGATTTCTCTGTAATAAAGTAACGAATACAATATCACAAAAATGTATTACGATATGCGATAAGCTCATGACACCGAAGCTAAACAATGTATGTATATCAAATACATATAAATGATGATGCCCAATCTAGATGTTCAACCCATAACATCTATGAGTCCGAAATGGTATACGTTCGTCGTTCCCGGCCAACCGGTAAACTAGCAAGCGCTACTTGCCCGAACGAGGATGTTAATTCCGAAATAGATCTATTCATAACATTTGCGCTCACATAATGCAATTAACAATTACATATATGCAATTAACAGTTCATGATGATGGGCATAGTGGGTTATAGCTACTTAGGCAAACTCGTAATATTTGAATTAAAATGTACTTGCATCCATTTTGTAAAACAAACATGATCTCATCTCCAAGATTTGATAAATGATTGGAAAGTGTAAGAAGGGGACTATAAACTCACCTTAATGATAAAATGAGGTAGCAACGAATATGAAGCGAGCAAGGTAAATGGTGCACGCGAAAACAATGCAAACTCTATCCGCTACCTAAACAAATAATACGCATATTACTAATCATGTAATACTACAATGTATGCAATCTTGTCCTTAGTATTGTGCTTGAGTTGCGAAAATATTACTTGTTTAAAATGTGGTTATCCATGAAAATTGGCCAAACGTATCGAGTCATAATTTCTCACCATTAAACATGTAGATTACGATAGCAGACATTTTAAAAACTAGGTCGTAAGTACTCCTCTAGTTAATTCAGTCGAAACTTGGTTTGGTCTCTAAGTGTGGCAAACAAATGGACAAAGTCGTGACAAAACAAATTTAAAAGTATTAATACTTATGTGTGTTATGAACATCAATTAACATATTATGTGTGTTATCTTTCCGAGTTTAACACTAATAATCATGGCTCAAAAGCTGTAAAGCAGCCATTGATTCTGTTAGGCTATTTGAAGGATATACACTATGTTAAGGTTCAAAGCAAAAGCTGCCTTAACTTATGCATAATCTGTTGGATATTGTTAATAAAACCCAAGTGGGGGATTGTTGGAACTTATGAGTTTTATCAATAATTTTGTGTATTGTATGTATCCCACATAGGTGGGTGAAAGAAGTAAAATTGAGTTTATAAGTGCTATCTTACTCAAATGTTTAAAAGTCTTTTAAGAGGCTTTTGGAGGAAACTAGTGGATGATTAATTTAGTTTATTTTAGAAATATATTATAATATATATTAAATTAATCAAAGACTTAGCACTTAGCACCTTTGCATCCTTAGAAAATAATTTAGTCATTATTTTTATATAGAATTATGTTAGTTAATTACAGTTAATTATGGAGAGAAAAAGGAACCATTGTTATGGCTCAATTTTGGCAGTTGACTTTCCAAACATACATATTGATTCATGAAGATTCATGTTGGTTCGTTTTGTTTGGTATATAAGGATGCATTTGGTTGCCAGTAAACATACACATATAAACTTACAATTCACAAAACATACAAATACAATATGATGATGTTCATAGGGAAATTTATGTACGCTGCATAAGTTTCTAATCTTGAGGCCGAATCCTTGGAAGAAATTAGTTACAAATCCCACAAGCGTAAATAGTGAGGGCTAATATTCTTTAAGGATAGTGATTATCATGTCCTCAATTCCGTTTATATTATTACTAGAAATCTACCATATTTTAACATTCTACATTGACTTTTTATTAAAACTTTAGTAATAACTGTGATCGCGGTCACGTCAACGTAAACTTAGTTTTTTTAGACTAAATACATGACTAAATGCTCGTAATATGTACATCAAACCCATGATTCTCCTAAGACTTTGTTATAATGCGGGAATTTCTATTATAGCTCACTTTCTCTTTTGGACGCTTAACGCTCGCTTCACGGCTTTCCTTTCCTTGCTACTTCATGCATGTCTTTATGCCTTATTCGCTTCGTATCATTCGAGCCTCGCTGTGAGATAAACTTAACAAGAATAGCACATTCCAAATATATCGCGTCAGTAAGATAATATCCCCATTTATAAATTACGTCGTTAGCCACAAATGGAACCTCTGGTGCTTTCTCATCTTATAGATCGTTAAAAATAGGCATTTGACGACATATAACGTTCACGTCGTTGTTCGCCCCGTAAACACCAAACGCATGCTAAATCCATAAGTCTTGTGAGGCAACTGCTGTTAATAAAATGAATGCATCTAACTTGTGATCATCCCTATAGAATTGAGCATGATATGAAGTTGGGCATTGGGCCCATGACGAATTTGTACAATCGGTGCTTCCTAATATCCCAGGAAACCCATATTTCTCCTCGTGAAAAGCATAAAGTTTTTCGAAATCGGTATTAGTAGGCCTTCACAAATACTTCTCTCCATATAAGTCCATAATACCCTTAGAGAAAGTGTTGAGAGCATCACGACAAGTTTTGTAACCCATTTGTAGATATTCGTCTAGAGCATTAGGAACAATGTCGTATGTTAATTGTCGAATTGCAAATGTACACTTCATCAACGGGGAAATGCCAACTTTTCCCGTAATCAATACCTTGTTGATAGTACGACGTATTATTAGTTAATTCTCAAACAATGTGTGTAGATAGTTCACGGCTCGTTCAAAACCACTTACATAATGTTTATTCATCGTACATTGAGTTTTCAGCGAAGTAAGCCGCCACTAAATGATCATAAGCGACGTAATGATCTCCGTCAACTAGTTTTCGTGGGTTTTTAGGATTATAGAAGTGGAAGCATGAACAAGCATATCAGCATCTTTTAAAAACTCTAAGGTTTTACTATTAACTTCGTCTTCTTCATCTTTATCAGTAAATTTTTTTGATCGGATTAATTTATTTGAGTTGAGAAGATTAAAGTGTGTATATAAAAGATTAGGGTCGAAAGTGTAAAAAAATAATGAAATATTATGGTATTTAAAAAAGTAAGGTTTTTTTTTATAAATATCACCTAACGGTCAAAAAATGAGCTGTTGCGGTTTTTTTGCCACGCCTTTGGTCAACTACGCGACCACAACCCCATTTTTTTCTAGGGGACGGGCTCAATGGCTCACTCATTGGAGGTGGGACGCCTCTCGTATGGTGATCAACCGAAAGTCAACCTTGCCAATACGAGTAGTCTTTATTGGTGTTTGATTTAATTTCTAATGTCTTTGGATTTATAATCCATAACAATTACAAATTTGTGTGAAAACCATTCGTCCTTTGACATACTCTTCTTATCTTAACAGTTATTTTCTATTTTCATTTCATTTTCTTTCTTCTACCGTCACACACTGAATACTGATGGGATCAACCAGCAAGGACACCCGGCGACTAGTACAATCCCACCCTTGAGGGTTTTTGCTGTAATATTCCCATGTTGGCACTTAATGGAGTTGCTCACATCCAAGTAGATGTTATTCATATTGATTATTTTAATCCAAGAAACATGTAATGACAATATGAACAATAAATAACAAAAAGCATATCAATAAAACTTACTTGGTGTTGAGAGATGAGATCATCATGAACGAGAAACACCCATACGATGAAGACCTTCTACTTAATCATTTCTTATTTGTGATGGATCATAATGTTTGTGTGTGTTGTTATGGGTGAAATAAGCCCTTATTTCTAAGAGATGTCAAGTATAAATCAACTCCTAATTAAATTATAATTATGTAATCATTACCATAATCTATTATCTAGAGGCTATCTCTTCAGGAAGCAAGATCTCCCATCAAGTTAATATATCATACCAACTTTCATTTATTAGTTTATTGACCCGTGAAATACATAGAGTCTAAATTTTAAATCATTGAATAGTGTTTATATAAGAGATCGATTTTTGATATTATGTTAATAAATGATATGTTAGATGTGTGAATAGAAAATATTAATGCTACATTATGATACGAATAAATTTTCGAAACACTATAAAAGACATCTAATTTTTGTTGGTATATAATTTGAGAACATTTACCTTTGATAAAAAGAATAAAATAATGTAACAAAAAAATATATAAAATTTGTAACAACAAACACACAAAACATTTGATGGGATTTAATTTATTATGAAAATAAATATGTTTATATAAGTGATTAATTTTTGATATCGTATGAATAAATGATATGTTCGATATGATTTGTTAAATTACAATAGTGGGATATTGGCAATCTAAACCGAAAACCTAGTAACCAACTGGGCTAGCTCAGTTGGCCACCAAGATTTCTCAGGGGCTTGGGGAGGGGATGTTTGGCTAGGGGAGGTCTTGAGTTCAAGTCCCACCGGGACTTTTACCCCTTCAGGCGGAATAGGAGGAAGTACAGGCGGGTTCAGGGTACATCATACTGCCCAATTGGATGTCACTGTTGGACCTGAACCACTAACAACTAACAAGCCGTTCTAAAAAAAATAAAAAATAAAAATTTCAAAAACTATAATATGTAAAAAAACTAACCAACTGGCCTAGCTCAATTGGCCACCAAGATTCCTTAGAGGCTTGGGGAGCGGATGTTTGGCTAGGGGGGGTTTCGAGTTCGAGTCCCACCCGGGACTTTTACCCCTTCAGGCGAAATAGAAGGAAGTACAGGCGGGTTCAGGGTACAACATACTGCCCAATTGGATGTCACTGTTGGACCTGAACCACTAACAACTAACAAGCCGTTCAAAACAAAAAAAGGACTAAAAAACTTTCGAAAAAAAAAGTTTTACGAAAAATAAAATGAAAACCATGAAATCGATAGAAAACGTATTATGTAAAGACATTTAACAAATAAATGATCGATTGTTGGAGTGTTAATATGTTGCATTATTGTTGTGTGTTATTAAGTTAGAATATGTAAATCATATGATAGAAAGTCTATGTTGTAACAACTGGTAATTTTCGGAATTTTAAATTACTATTTTACCCTTTGACTTTTCGGGTCCGACTTGACTTTTTGACTTTTGATCTTTTATTGTCACATAAAAACGATTACCGCATAACCGGAAATTTTTCGGAACATATTTAAATAATAAATCATATTTATTGTTACATATCTCTCATGTGCAAATTTATTTTTAACTTGTTTGACTTGAAGACGAGAAGGTATATGTTATTCCTAAGTTGACTTATCAAAAACGACCCGCTAAATCAAGTTATCACGACTCGGACTCTAAAGCATTTTGATGTAAAACGACATTCCGGACAATTTTTTAGTTTTGCTCGAGACCCGAAAACAAGCAGAAAATGACTGAAATACCCTCGCAAAATTTTAGAAACGAGAACAACGCGTACCGACACAAAAATAATTAAATTATATTTAATTATCACTTTTTATTAAATAAAAATATTAAATAAAGTATTTATCATTTTATTCATAAACGTTTGTTAAAAACGCAACTATTCAAGTTAAAGTTCATTTTACGGACAAAGTTTATCAGGGATACGCAAATAAATAATAAACATTTAAATAAATTTTGTAAAACATTTATAAAATTCTAGTCGTGTGAATACTCACATTTCATGAAAAAATCATTGGGAACACAATGGCGCAACTTTCGTGTCTTGAATCCACCGTTAACTAACCTAAACGAGCCCCGAACCATTATTTAACAAAAACTTAGCATTTCATTCCATATAGTAAAATTTAACCCTGAACACATCCCTATACTAGTATACACAGTCCACTTTTTTAAAAGTTTTCCTATAAATATATATATAATTAAAATTAATAATTTAAATCCATTATGGTTTTCTCATACATAACCCTAGCCACACTCTCTTCCCTCTCTAAAAATATCCGGCGCCGTTCCAACAACTTCGGTCACTGCCGCCGTCGGCCTCCTCCCTCCTCCAGCCGCTGATGCACACGCCACCACACCTCCACTTTCATCTTCATCTCCACCACCGATCCACTAACATCACGCCACCATCATCATCAACACGCCACTGCCACCGCCACCCTCACGCCATCACCATCACCATCTCAACCAACACCCTCGTCACCACCTCCACTGCCGCCACCACCAGCCGCCATCACCACCTAAAAGGGCGTTTGGTTTAAACAGACCACCCATAGGGGTGCGGTGGGTTTAACAGACCACCAACCAGGGTGCGTTTAGTTTTCTTAAGCACCAAAAGGGTGCGTTGGGTTTGTCTTAGGACCAAAAGGGCGAGTTGGGTTTTTTCTTCTCGACACCACAAGGGGTGCGTTTAGCAGCCACCACACCGCAAGGGTGTGTTCGTTTATGTGGTTAACGCAACATTGGTTGCGTTTGGTTTTTACACCAACAAGGATGCGTGTGGTTTTAAACCACTACATAGGGTGCGTATGGTTTTGATAAAAACACCACAAAGGGGTGCGTGGTTTAGCAGAATCATAGTTAGGGTGCGTTTGGGTTTTCATACAACATAGGGGTGTTTGGATCTGGGGTTAACACCAACAGTGGGTGCGTTTGGTTCAACAGAAAACACCATAATGGTGTGTTTGGTTTGGCAGAAACACCAAAGGGTGCGTTTGGGTTAACAGAAAAATCGTAAGGGTGTGTTTGAATGAGCATAAAAACCATAAGGGTGTGTTTGGGTGAGCAAGAAATAGAATAGGGTGCGTTTGGGTTAGCAGAAAATCGAATAGGGTGCGTTTGGGTTAGCAGAAAACCCAAAGAGGCGTGTTTGGTTCTGTTTTACAGCAAGGGTGCGTTTGGTTTATTTGAATCGATTAATAATCATATTACTACACCCCCACCACGCAAGGTGCGTTTTCGGTTTATATGAATCGATTACAATCATATTACTATATAAATATATAAAAAAAAAAATAAGAACCGGATTAAATAGTGGTTAATGGTTATATAAATGTGTTATATATTATTTGATCTCGTCTAATTATATATATTGATCACGCGAGTATGTTGCAACATAGTTTGATAAAAGAGGAAAAACAATGAATTTTGTAATAATGAGAAATGTCATATAAACGAATAGGTTATGTCAAAAATTATATAAAGTTCTATACTTTTATAAATGAGATAATTATTATAGCTAGAACCGTCGAGGAAACGAAATACAAATTTATAAAATATTATTTTATATTTTATAATTATCAACTAGATGATAACATAATACTTATGGTAAAAGCTTTATAAACATCGTTTAACTTAATTGGTAATCTTAAAACGTACGATTACGTTTATGCAAGAACTTTTTATTTAATTAAGTGGTGATTTTTGAAAACGTGTCAAACTGTTTGGTTTAATTATTTACTCACACTTCTTATATAATACTTGCAAATTTTTGGATTATTTGTCTTTGTTATATAATTCACGGTATGAGTTATATAATTGTTATTTTTCATATGTAATATATACAAAATATATTACATACTTTGCGTTTACTTTTCGATTTATTTTATTTAACCAACCACCAAACTATTACCACTTGGAATCTAAATCTTTTATCAACGTGTCGCGTTGATGTAACAATCCATCGGAAAACCCAAATACATTATCCTAGGCTAGTGGGACATAGTCGTTAAGATAAACTGCAACTTCTTAGTCGAGCCGTTTCGGTTTCTGTTTGTGTTGTGCTTAATGTGTGCACTTCTGTCAATCGTTTTGCAACATCAATGTGAGTTTATAGCCCCATGTTTTACTTGTTTTACATATATTTTTGGGGGGAGAACATGCTTGTTTGCAAATGCATTTACATAGTTGATTACATATTGGTTTACATACTCATTTACATAGCTCGCTATGAGATACATTACTTGACTTCATTTTTGGTCACAAATACATACTTTACTTTTGAAATGGTTACGGATTAGCTTAAGCGGATTGAACGGATAACTACAAGTAAATGTTCGGGTGTTCTTGGAGGGGACACCTGCGAGGGGTACATATTCATTACTGCCGGTGTTCTTGGAGGGGACACCTGCGATGGGTACATAGTGCATCGGTTTCATAAACTTAGAGTAATCGTAATCACTCATTGGGCAATACATACTTGAAACATTTCGTGATGGTTTTAATTATCATGCATACTTTGAATAATTGCGGTCCAACTTTCATACGTACAGTTTTTGGCAACTATTATAAGAATTGAAATGGTCATGCATACTTTATAAATCTTTTTATTTCAGCGTTTATACTTATAAAAATCTATGAACTCACCAACTTTATGTTGACACTTTTATGCATGTTGTTCTCAGGTGAATTAGATGCTTGGCTTACTTGATGTGCATTGGAGTCTAAATTGACAAGATTTCATTCATGGATTTCTACTTACATACAAATGGTCAAATCTCGTTGTATTACTTTCAAACTTTTCATTGTGATGCAATTATGGAACAAATGTTATATCAATTTCAAGAAAATCAACGAGATTACTTTTTAAACGACACATTTAGAGGTCGTTCTCTTGTATCTTATGATGTTTTATTACGAAGTAATGCCTCCGAACATATTTCCGCTGCGACACATTTTTGAGGGTGTTACATATGTATTATAGCTCCTCATCCCTGTCAAGTAACCAAAAAGAATGAGCAACTTAACAACAAAGTTTACATGTTTTGACTCACTACTAACATGCCCCGCAAGTATTATCTAAGATAATAGACAATAGACACTTGCATAATAGTTAAGTATTTCTGTTTCAATCAATTATACATTTTAAAGTTTCTATAGCATTCGTTCTAAAATTATTGTCTCCAGACAAAAAATACACAGTTTAAGAAAAGTGCATTTATTACTGCTTTGAATTTTGTAAAAGTAAAAAAAATACAATTTTACCTTTTGACAATTATTTAATGTTTTCTTAGAGTTTTGTAAAGAACAATTTTGATTAAAGGTAATATAGTAAATTTAAGCAATTCCAACAACTATATATAGTAGTGGACAATAATTTTGAGACGAACCAAAAAGGAAAGATGGACAATAATTTTAGGACAGAGAGAGTATTGTTTTAGCGAAGGCTTTCATATGGCTGTGTTTGGCAACAAGCATTTCGGAGCATTTAGGAGCGACAAGCGGCAAGCGATAAGCATTTTAGATGAAAAGCTTGTTTGGCAGCACCTCAACAAGTATTTAAATATTGTTTAACCGCTCCAATCTCAAATGTTTTTTGAAGCATTTCAGAATTGCTCCTAGCAGTTTGTTAGAAAATTACATTTATATAAAATTTATAATTTCTTTAATTGGGTTATATGTCTTTTTTCGTAATTTTACACTTTCTAATTACAGCTTACAGCTACGTTACCAAACACCTTTTTTAAACAAACAACTACTGCTTACTGCTTCTGCTAACTGCTCCTGCTTACTGCTCCTGCTACTGCTACTGCTTACTCCTACTGCTACGTGTCGCCAAACATACTCTATAATAGTGCAAGTCAAGAACGTATGCATAATTAATTATACTAACGACAATATTATGCACTTTTTTTGTAAACTGAAGTGCAATTCAAGAGAGAAATTCTTTGAAAACAATGTCAATATATCTTTATTATCAAATAATCCACTTGTTTAATTATGACTTCTCTGAGGAGGTGACAAAATGAGCAAATTAGATACATTTGGTAATACCAACTGAGGTTGTCGTGAGTGGTTAAGGGCCTCTTACTCTTTAATCAAGGTTTCGAGTTCGAACTTTAGGTATGGAAAAAAATTCAACTGAGAGGGATGCTGCCTGTCGCGGTACTAATGCAAACTTTCGCGGAAGATTAGTCCACTCACAAAAAACGATGAAAACTCCCCGTAATAAAAAAAAGGTAGGTTGGGTAATAAAGGGTAAAGAGTGCAAGTATGACTATTAGTTTTTTCATTCTTATTGACGAAAATTTTGTACATATACAAATTCAATCGCCTATAATGTTTTTTTTAAGATTTCTTTTGCAAAAAACCAATGTTATAAAATTCGAGTTAACCCGGCAGGTTGAACCATGAACTGGTTCGGAGACTGGGTCAGATATGACCGGGTTTTTGCTGGTTTGAGAACCGGATTGAACCGTCAGTTTTTCGTTGACCCGGTTTGATAAACCCGTCCGGATCATGACTTTTTTAAAAAATCAAACAAAAACTTTTTTTTCAATAAAACGTTTCTAAGTTTAATTGACAAACTCAAATGATGATGACTAATATTAATTAAAATAGAGTTAAAATAATTTAAAACTATTGTCATATTATAGTTTATTATAACTTGGAATCATAATCTGGTTGTTTTTGCAAATCCTTCTTATAATTTTATAAAATAGAACCTAAAAATTAAAACTTATCATAATATTTTTCATAGATTCAATTAAACGTAAAATAATTATAAGATCATACAACACTATATGAAGACTTAGCGCATTTGTTTTTTCGATGTAGTTTGGTCACGGACATCTTTAGGCTTGTCTGCCGGTGGTGAAATATAGCATGGGCGTCGATTGATTCGTATTCCAATTGGCTTCATTGGTTCAATGCTATCAGATTAAGTCCTAAAGTTAAAGATTTGCTTGAAAGTGTTTTCTACATAACATGGTGGAGTATTTGGAGGTTTCGAAATCAGGTCCTCTTCTCGTCTCTCGTCCCCCGCAAAGATGTTCTTTTTGATGATACAATGTCGCGTTCTTTCACATGGTGTCGTTCTAGATGTAAAAGTAACTTTAGTTGAGTTAGTTGGTTGCAACATCCCTATTTGATTTCTTTGTAATTTTGTCTCTAGCTCCTTGCTAGTGTTTTGTTCTAATAAAGTTGTTGTTCAAAAAAAAAATACAACACTATATATTAGATATATGAAAAAAATATATGTATATATGTATAGAACCAGTTTGACCCAATGGTTCAACTAGTTGAACCGACTAATAAACCAAGTCAATTAAAAAAATAGGTTTTAAAACATTGCAAAAAACACATTTGGTACTATTGACACATGCACTCTCACAACATAAGTGTTATCGTTAAATTTTTTAATTAATTTACCTATAGTGGGTGAACCATAAAAACAAATTATAACCAACGGGTTAAATTTAAAAATATACAAAGTTAGCCATTAAATAAATGAGTCGAACAAGATCGAAGTCAAGTAAAGTGTTACTAATAGGCCACAAAACTTCTAAATTATTTTACTTTGATGAAGTGACCATCATTATTTATATGGTTGTTGTTTTTAGGGCAAATGATTTGAAAAAAGCATCGAAGTTTACATGTTTTTTTTTCCTAAAAATTCATGTATTATTTTTCTTAAAGAATGCAAATCTCTTACTAAACTCTCTATTGTGGCACTATTTAACAAATCATTTGACGTGACATGATTTTGATACACCCAATTAGTTTTATTTTTTTTCCAATGTTATATTTAACACATATAATTTAAATTTTAACATTTTTAACCCTTTAACCCTTTATTCCATCACAACAACCATCTCAATCACCACCATCTCACCCTCCTCACTAGTAAAAAAACCTAGATCTTCATATGCATTTTATATATTTTGATCACGTGAGAATGTCAAATCAACATATAACAAAAAATCAATCACAACCCAATCGATACTGATATGTACTCACAAAACTCCTAAGACACAACAAAAAATCATCACAAAATTTCTTCAAACCCAGAACTTGATCTAAACAAAAATAACCAACACCAAACCACAACTAAACAAAAATCCACACAAATTCATTCACTCCATCACAAATTGTCTATAAATAGTGACGACATCTCAGATTTTAGAATTGCGACTTTCCCTTTATAAAATGAGAGAGGACCCATGTTCAGATAATCAAATCTAAAAGCCGGCTTGTTCAGACATAAAAATCACTATGAACAACAGGTAATACCATGTAGTATTCCTTATCTTACTCATAGTATAAACAAGTAGTATCTATCTTGTTTGTTGGTTTTTAATGGTGTGAGTGTTGTAGTTCAATGAAGCAACCAGGAGCAGGAAGTCTGCAGTTAGCATTAATTGATGAGTAGAATCCAGTTATCCAATCTCAGCAAGACCAAGTGATTGTTCCAATAGCTGTACTTTCTCACCCTAGACCACATCAACCTCAATTACCTCTTCTAGATCTACTACTTGAAGGTGGTCTTTTTATTTCTTTCTATCTATGATATGACTTAAGCTTAATGTATATATAATAAATACTTAATATATAATTTAATATGTAACGTAATAGCCAGATATCAAATGAATAGTAAGAGAAATAAGTATTCTGTAAGTTTTTAAGAAAATTAACTTTATAACCAAAGTAACATTAAAAACCTCCCGAGTCTATCCCAACGAGGCGTGAATGAACTTCGTGTAAAGTTTGTGATCGAGATTTTGACATAGATTACGATTTTGATTTTTGGTTTCTAATTTCTACAATATAATGCAAAAAAAAACAACAAAGCAGCAATAATTAAAGCAAACACAATTAACACAAAAAACGTTAACAAGGGATTTTTAACAACGACAACCTAAAAACCTAAAACAATCAAATTTTAACCTTAGAAATGCAATTTAATTTATAAAAGTCCTAAATGATTAAAATAAATTTAGAAAAAAAATTTATATATTTTTTGACTTTTATTTTTTTTATTTATTATGAAATTAACAATAGTTTTATCAAAAAATATTATAAAAAAATATTAAATAATTTATAAAAATCTGAAAAATTCAAATAACATAGTTTGAACAGTTAAAAACTTAGAAAAATAAAAAAAAAGATACTACCATCCCCCGGGGGGGGGGGGGGGGGGGGGGGGGGGGGGGGGGGGGGGGGGGGCCCCTCAACTAATCTCAATAAGCTGAAAATAAGCCCAAAAGGGCTGGTAGCTTAAAAGGGTAAACACCCCCTTAAATACCAAATGACCCAAGTGTCTAACGCAAAAGACCTAAAGGCGCAGATTATAAAACCCCGTGTTTTTCAGGTCATAATCCGATCTCCATTATTTCATCTTCCCTTTTTATCAATGGGTTTGCGTAATTAGGTCCGTTATTCGTCATTTATTTTATATTCCTCGTTAAGAAAATTTCATGACTTCATTCATCTTACCCTATCGAAATTAAAAACCCTTTAAAACAAACTACACCAACATTTTAACTTTACAAATTAAGAAACTAAATAAAACTAGATAAAAACTTTTGGAAATCGTAAAAGATTGTGATATTCGACTGAGTAAAAAGAAAGACAAGTATCTCATCCCAAATTTAACCCTTCTACCCATTGGATAAAAGCCCAAATCTCCTTTCACAAAAACCCACAATAACTCGTGACATCTAGCTGTTATATCTTTGTTTTCCTCACCAAGAAACCCACAGTAAATAGCTTGTATATCATGTAGCAAAGATGCTTTCCCATTATGGTGTTACACATACAGGTGAACTTTTCCATTGACTAGTCTCTTGCCCTCATATTCGGTTATAAAATCTTAGCCGAGTATGGTGTCTTCACAAACCCTCATAACCACAAACCACAACTCTCATAATCTCTCTACTCTTTGTTTTTCCTGGTTCAACAACAGCAACACCCTTCATTCAAAATACAAGAATATCCAAAAGTCCTAGAAACCCTAATCTTAAGAAACCCTAATTTAGCTTCTTTGGGGTTCGTCCTTCTTGCAAGCCTCCTACACGTTCAACTTTAAGCATTGTGAGCTATTACTTCTCATCACCTATCTTATTATATGTATACAATCTATGTCGTAGTGTTGTGCTTGAAGTCTGTTAAGAAACAAAACTTATTTTCTTTTTGTGCACCCTCTGATATATACGCCTTAAGCAAATTACTTACTATATGATTGTTAATGGACGAAATAACTTGGGTTTTGGTTATGCAAGGGTATCATCTTTATAAAATCAGTCATGCATAGCTAGGGTTAGGACTCAAATAAAAGGATTTCATGTATACAAAATTTATATAAACAAAGAACGCAGCTTACACCATGACTTTGCGTACACTATCCGACCCTTAAACACGAAGCATATAGGAACGATTTAATTACTTTTAAAAATAGGACGGGTCGTGATCATTTTGCCCCTGAAATTACTAAAATTCGTCTAGAAAATAAAAAGATATAAGGACCCAAAGTTAGTACTGCTGTCACGCAGTTAATACTGCTGACAGACGACTCGACACCCTTTACTTTAAGACTTGTTTTGACCTACTTAGACTTAGGCTTAGAGAGAACAAGTAGGGGCATCTCATAGTCGACATGGCATGTTGCATTTAGCAACTTTAATCACGGGAAATGGTTGAGAAACGAACTCACAACGAAGGTCCAAAGTTAGTACTGCTGCCAAATAGTTAATATTGTTGGCACGTAGTTAATACTGCCGACCGCGAGTTCGACACCCCTACTTTAGCCTCAAATTCGACCCTCTTAACGACCTCCGCCCCCAAAACTTATGAAAAGTAAGTTGTAATAGACCTAGCCTAGTTTTCAAATGTGCTTTTATTTTGTTTTAACGTTAAGTAACGAATCCACAAACTGAATTCTAAACTCTGGACACACAAACATTAGCAGTTGAAATAATCCAAATATTTTCTAAGTCTGGAAAGCAGTTTTGCGACCCGCACATGTTTAGAACTATTTTTAACTACTTAAACGACGTTTTTAGCCGAAACTTGTTTAATGAAAGTTGTAGATTTCCCAGCAAAGATTTCAAATGTACTTTTACTTTTTAATATCGTCAATTAACGAACCCGTAAACTAGTCATAAAACTCTAAGACGACTCATGATAAAACTTAGTAATTTATAAGTTTAATTTAGAAGGAAAACGTCAATGTTTCATCTAATTACTTAACGCACTTAGAGACCAAACCAAGGGCTGACCTAAACTAATATTTTAAAGTATATACTACCTAGTTTCCTAAATGTCCGAAGTCGTAAATTACATACTTATGGTTTGACCGCGTTGACCCGATAAAGTTGATCATTTTTAATCGAGAAACTATTTTCAAACGTCATTATTTTAAATAAAGTTCAAGCACACGCTAGGGACGAGATTGCAAGTATTTATATTATTATTTTTCCGTTTAGTGAATATGTATCATTTATTCGTAGGTTGCGGATAAAGCCTTTTGCATTGTTTTTCGTGCCACTACTTTGCTCCTACGTTATCATTACTTGATGTGAGTTTATAGTCCCCACTTTTATACTTTTCAATCATTTATCAAATCTCGGGGATGAGATCATGTTGTCTTACAAACTGGATGCAAGTACATTTTAAATTCAAATATTACGAGTTTGCCTAAGTAGCTATAACCCACTATGCCCATCATCATGAATTGTTAATTGCATAGATGTAATTGTTAATTGCATTATGTGAGCGCGAATGTTATGAATAGATCTATTTGGGAATTAACACCCCCGTTCGGGCAAGTAGCGCTTGCTAGTATTCCGGTTGAACGGAACGACGAACGCATACCATGTCGGATTCATAGGTGTTACGGGTTGAACATCTACATTGGGCACATTATTTATATGTAGTTGATACATACATTGTTGAGCTTCAGTGTCATGAGCTTAGTGCATTTCGTAATACATTTTTGTGATATTGTAATTGCTACTCTATTACAGGGAAATCTTGCTATCCACTTCATTAAATTTATAAACCTATAAATTCACCAACATTATTGTTGACGTTTTAAAACATGTTTTCTCAGGTACATAAGTGCTAGATGCTTACTTGATGTGCATTAGAGTCCAAATAATACAAGATTACTTTTCAAACGACACTTAGAGGTCGTTCTCACATAACTGGTGCAATGGTATTATGAAGTAACGCTCCCGGAATATCATTTCCGCTGTGACCCATTTTGGAGGTGTTACACAGATGGTAGTGTGTGGTGTGTTAAAATGTTGGTTGAGTTAATGTTGAGGTCTCGGGTTCACCCCTTGAGACTTCCCTCAACTCCCAACATTTTTTATTTTGCAAATTTTTTTATGAAAAAGTTAAACAAAGCTAAAATAAGCACTTTTAAAAAAAAGTCTTTTTCTGAAAACAAAAAATAAGCCAGAAATGAGCTTAATAAAGTGACAGATTTGACTTAAAAGCTTTTAAGCGTGTACACTTAAATGATTTTGCTCAAAATCTTTTATAAGCTTAAGCTTAGACCGAATAAGCTATAAAAACCTTAAACCTAACCTAATAAGCAAACATAAACCTCAAATAAGCAAACTCAACTGCTGAACCACTCAAATAAGCAGATAAGCAGTTTGACTAAAATACAACTAAAACAGTCTACAAGGACACTTTTAAGCTAGTTTTTAAGCTAATAAATGAAAAAGCTAGAGTCTAAAAGTTAACAACCAAAATAAGCTAGTACTATAGAGAATCTAAATAAGCAAGGTTTAGACATTTTGAAAAACTAAATAAGCTAGAAAAAGACTAAGGAAAATGGCAGTTTGGACTGAAAACTAAGGTTTTTGATTTTTAAGAATTTTGAAAAGCTGAAAGAGCAAACTGCAGCCCTAAATTCAGCTACATAAATAAGCTCTAAACCTCATAATAAGCTTTTCCAAATCAAGACCTATATCCAACGAGCTTGTTCAAGAAAATTCAGACCCTAAAACTAATTTAAACTACCCTAAATTTGAGGTAAAAAAAACAAAATTTTAATTTTCAAAAGCTGAACTACTTGAACTTTTTGACAGTTTGATACCATAACTCAAATAACAAATGAACACTTAAACCAACTTGTTTCTACTGCATTAAAAACCAACATAGAACATAAAACAAAACTTATAAGCAGTTTAGACAAAGATTAAAGATTAAGCAGTTTAAGAAGACATCATTCCCACATATTCAAACCACAAAATTTATAAAACCTTAAGACTAAGCTTTAGACTTAAAAAACTTACAAAAACTGCCTTATAGGCTTAAATATAGCATATCAAGTTTGACTTAAGGGACAAAAGTACTCAAGCAGTATTAACTTGTGTTAGTACTGCTCGTGCCAAACACCCCTTTAAAAACTTAAAAATCATTTTTAAGCTTATAAAACTGTTTTATCCTTAAACTTTTGAAAATAGATTATCAAATAAGTATATTAATCATTAATGAGCCAAGTCCAACAGTAAATAAGCACTTTACATTAAGCAAACCAAATAAGTAGTATTAAGATAAAAATGACAGATTATGACTAAAACTTGAACTAAAGAGCTAAAAACTATAAACTAACATCAATAAGCAATAAATAACATAAATAAGCATTAATAAGCAAAGACAAGCATAAAATAAGCAGTAAATAATCAGTTGTAGTTTTAAAGCTATAAAATGGAAAAAGTAAACTTACAAAACCCTTTGCTTAAACAAGGATAGTAAATGCTCTTAGAGCTTATCTACAAAGCTCTAGCTTGTTAAAAACAAGCTAGTATTTTTCATAAGCCCATCCCTTTCTGGCTTGTCTTCCAAAGTAAGCTGAGGTATTTTAGGGGTGGATTTTCCTTGTGAGAACAACTTAAATTTTATAAGCTATGAAGAAGCCTATATAGTTTAAGTAAAACAACTTATAATAAGGAGTACTAGAGCTTATAAGAGCTTATCAACCCAGTTTTAAACACAAGGTAACATGAACTTAAAGAAGCACAGGATTTAACATAATAACCTCAAACTTTCATTAAACTTTTTAAAAAAGTACAAGACTTGAAAATAAATTACAATAAGCTAAAATAAATTAACATAAGCTAAAAATACAAGGAAAAAAATAGATGCTCTAAATTCTGCCCT
The DNA here is from genome assembly GCA_026074375.1 of Tanacetum coccineum. Lineage (NCBI taxonomy): Eukaryota > Viridiplantae > Streptophyta > Magnoliopsida > Asterales > Asteraceae > Tanacetum > Tanacetum coccineum. The sequence continues at coordinate 33,564 of BQNB010064244.1, forward strand.
AATGGCCACTATTTATAGACGAATGAGAAGGTCCTAAGTCTGGGCCTTGTGTTTCTTCTGTGAGAGGGAAAAAGAGTGCTCCCCACGCCTTTAATTCTGAGCCCTTGATTCTTCATTTGTGTTTCTTTGTTTTGTTCACAGCCATTAATCTTGAAAACTTGACTCATCAGCCAATTAAACTTCATGGGATTGCCAAGGTGTCTTGTCTTCATCTAGGGGTGGGGTTTGAGTGGGTTTTGTCTGGTTGCAGAGAAAAAGAGGGAAAGAGACGGGTGAATCGTGATAGGCTTGACTTGGCGGGTAAATGGTTTAATTGGGGTAAATGGGATAACGGTGTTATGGTTTAAGGACTAACGGGGTAAAGGGTTAGGGACTAACTATGTTAGTCCCTAAGGACTAACGATGTAACGGGATTAACAGGTTTATGGTTGGGATTTTGTTGGGCTTGTTTATTTACTTTTGGGCCATGAATTAATAAAATGGATTTTGGGCTTTATTTAATATAAAAGGCTTTGTAGATAATATAGTGGGCTGACCCGACCCATTAAATGGGCTCGGGTTGGTCCGTAGAAGATGGGTATGCCTTCGGCTTTAATCTCTTGCTCTTTTCCAGTCTCGTGCTCGGTTTTGTCAGCTTTGGCCTTGTTTTTGTCTTTTTGTCGATATCCGATACCTGCATAGTATACAAAGTAAAACAAACATATATTTGACAATTTATGTCTGTTTTTGGTCATTTAAGCTCGTTTTATTAGGTCAAAGGTATGTGTAATTAAGCACATACCAAAATCCCCCATACTAAACTATTGACGTGTCCTCACGCAATGCTATAAGTAAACACTTTAGAAAACTAAGAGTCTTAATTCTCTGATATGTGAGAAATCACATATCCTTTTCAATCCAAAAATGGCCTTAAAATGAACAAATTGTGTAAAAATATGCTTGTATTTGTGTATTTTGTTGTTTGGGAATGTGTAGGTACGGATATTGCTAAAATCACAAGAAAACGGTCAAAACCGGACAAAAACGAACACGAGAATAGAAAGAGTGCACAAGAGCCAAGAGTTTGATAGCAAAAAGGTCAAATAGTCAACCATGGTCAACAATGGTCAACTCCCAAAGGACAAAACCCTCAAAATACCCAAATGAGCCTTAATATTAAACCAAATTCACAATAAGTCCTTTAAACCCTAACACCGTTAGTTTTTTTATTATAAAGACTAACGGTCGTTATCTTATTATAACCAAATCCTTTATAAATTCACCGAGCCTAAATAATAAACCTATGGCCCATTTCTTTTTTATAAGAGTCCAAGTCAAACACCCATTTCCTGGGTCAAACCTCAAACGTATAACATTTGGGGGGTGGGAAAAACGGGTTTTTTACCCAGCTCAAATTAAACCCCAATTAACCCACACCCTCTCAATTCAACGTGGCCATAAGAGATTCCAATTACTAAGTGTCATCTCATCAAAGAAAAACGTCATCAAACGTTTGTGATTGGTGAAGACTCTGACAAAGAATGACACGCGGGCTATTAAAGAAACACACAAGAAAAGGGAAATTTGCATTGGATTCAGTGTTAAAGAAACACACTCACTCCCAAAGAGTGGGATTGCCGGCTTGGCAATCCGTGTGCTCATTTTGATCCAAGGGCTAAGATTAAGCCTCCAAAGATTAGCAATGATTGAAAGGACAGGATCAAGACTAAGAGGAGCGTTCAAATTAGACATAAAAGCTTCTCTTTTCTCCTATAAATACAAGACCTGCTTCACTCACAAGAAGTAAAAAAGGAGTAGTATTAATATAGCTTAGTTTAGTTTTT
>BQNB010064245.1:0-35385 GCA_026074375.1 Tanacetum coccineum
TACTACTATTAATATTTTATTAGGATAAGCGTGGGTTGCCACCCACGAAGCGCTTATTTTTGTTAACCGAGTCTTGAGCCTGACTCGTTCCCCCATACTTGAGTTGGGCAAGGAGGATATAAATGGAGATGACGAACACCCAAATTAGGAGTGTTCTCTCCATGAATCAACATCGAGCCTTTATGATAAAAAAGCTTGGAAGCTTTAAAGCCCTGATGTGATAAGAGATGAACTTTGTCCTCATTTTCGGATGAAAATAGAAGCAAAGTGTTAATCATTGGACAAAGGGTGGGTTGGGTGGGTAAAAGTCTAGGCATAAGAACATAATGTTCAGAAATATCACCCACCACTTTGGTAGTCAAAATTCCCGTATCGGGTTTAAAGTAAATTCCATCATCTAGCGATTTCGCAGGAGGACGAGGGGATGAAGGAATATCAAAATAAAATGACTCATTTTTAGGAAGTGAAGGGGAATCATTGCTAAGCAATTCTTCAAGGAAAATGATATCCCCTTCAGAGTCATAGTCATCATTCTTAATGCCCGGTGGCATCGAGTCATCTGGAGTAAGAAATAAATCGATCTCCTCCATGAGAGAGTCACCATCCTTGACGGGGATAGGAGATGGAGAGAAAGATTCAATAGAATTTTCCACATTAAGCTCTTTCGGAGGGCGAGAAGATGAATTGTCATAAAGCAATCTCTCAACTAGATGAATTTCACCCTCCGGATCAAGGTTGTCATCATCAATTCTCGGTGGAATTGATTTGAGAAGAGTGAGTTCACCGAAGAACTCATCGAGAAGAGAATCGATCTTAGGAGAAGAATCAATTGAAATATCTCGATTTAGCAAAGATTCTAAATGATCATATTAGGCATCAAAGTGATCAATTCCTGGTGGATTTGAATCGATACTTTCTAACACCTCATTGTTAATTTGATCTACCTTCGTAGAAATGATTTCTTCATCAAAAAGAGGGTTCGAATAAATTTCCTTCGGAATGTTCTGATCAGAAAATGACTCGTCATCACTAGAGGAAAAAACGTCGTTAGAATCAAAGAGAGGATTAGAAGAAGTCGTAAAATTATCACAAACGGGCACATCACACTTACTTTCGATATCGAATAAATCGTCAGACTCACTTGGGGTTAGGACAAGGTCCTCAACACTAGACTTTATGAATTCGTCTGATTCCGTTGCCGAAATAGTGTCAAGATGTTCATCATCCATTATGAGAGAGTCAACGGGCTCCTTGGTTGTTAAAACGGGTGTGATTGCAATACACGAAGCAAGTTCAGAAATAATAATATCTCTTAAAGGAGTAGAACTTTCCTCGGCATCGTCATCATCGTAGTAAATAGGAATCTTCTGATATTGCGAAGGCTCGGGAGTATAAGAATCAAGATTAACCACTTGTTCTTGACGTTGTTTTAACCATGCTTGAAACGTCTCACGATGCTCAATCATTGAATCAATCATCCTTTGTTGAGTTTTTAGAAGATCAATGACAGATTGCGAGGGTTGAATTTGTTCAAAACCGGAAGAATTAGGATCGTAACAAAAATTTGGCTCATAATAATTTTCATTTATCTGTTGACATTCAAAAGTCGCATGAGGACCCTGCAATTTTCACAACAAGGCTCATAGAATATCACTTGTTGACATTGAAAAGTCTCATGCGGGTCCCCACAGTTGGTACAACAAATATATTGTTGTTTAAAACTTTGGAAATTTTGTGTGAAATTAAAGTCTTGATTGTAACACGGTTCCGGATTATAGATAAACAGAACTCGAGGTGGATAATCATAACCATAATGAGCATTGTTCCCACAAAACTCACAAGAATACTTCGGTGGTTATGAAGGTGGGTTGAAAACATTAGGAGAATCATCGACAAAATTAGGAGTGAAGTCATAAGTGAATGAACTTCCATCTCCAAAATAGCATGTCGGATGAAAACTTGACAAAGTTTGTGGTGGCTCATCAATGGTTTGATTGTTGCATGGTTTCGGATTAGAGATAATCGGAACTTTTGGTGGATAATTATAGCCATAATGAGCACCGTTCTCGCAAAACTTGCAAGTACATTGTTGAGAAAAGAAGCCATCCAACGGCTCTTCACACTCGTAACAACAATGATGGTCGATTAGTGGAGGACTTTGTGAAACATTTTCACCGGGGTGTTGATTGAAGACGAATGGCTCTTGAGGTGCATTAACAACATTAGTTTTGTCATTGGATGACTCAGAAGTGTTTAGAAAGTCTTGGAAAATTTCATTTTCATAACAAATCGTAGGCCAGACTTCCTTTAATTTCTTTCGTAATAGAGCACATTGTCTACAATATAGACCATCAACCGGGTTTCCACACTTGGGACAATTATGAAGGGGTCGTTGAGACGAGTCGGGTGTTTTATTAGTATCATGAACAAACTTGCCTATGAAACCCCCTTTAGAACAAGCACATGATTTGTTGTACAAAGTTCCACAACACGAACATTATTTAAACGTGAAGAGGGGATTCGAACGATAATCGAGTGACGCCATAAGAATTAAACAATATAGAGGGTTAAGAAAAGAATTAAATGGATAAGAAGAAAAAGAAGATTATTTTTGGGTTTTTAGGATTTTTTTTAAACAACATATTTTATTAAAGGACAAAATGAGACCGAATCACTTAAACCAATAATCAACTTGCTTCACGGTAGCTCTCTAAAAGAAAAACGCACAAAGGAGCAGAGGAGCGGGAAAGCGCGAAGCTATTAAAAACCTTCTCTTTAGGGTCGTAGTTCCTCAGAACAACCCTCCTTATACCCCTCTTATAATTTGTTAATCAATTAAAGGTGAGCCATACTTCACAAGTAACACAAAGGCAAGTTTTGAATCTTTTGTTTGAGAACTTATTATGATAATGCTTAAGTTGAGAGCATTATATTGATGATGGTTTTTATTCTTTATTAAAGACAATGTTTTTATATTTTATATTTTTCTTGTTTTTATAAATATACTAATAAAAGAAAATAAAAAATAATTTTTTATTTTTAAATTTTATATAATAAGAAGAAAATATTCACAAACGAAAGCGATAACTTCACGAGGAAGGGTCTTCAAGGCACGACAAACTTCAACTCGATATTCGTCTCACGGCCTCCCTGACAGCGGCGCCAAAAATTGATTGATCCCTATTGGTATATATAAATATATAAATATAAATACATAAGGATACTATCCATAATAGTAGAGATAAGTATTCCGTGAGGCTTTTAAAGAGAATTTTACTTTTATCCAAAGCAAAAACCCTAAAAAACATCCCGGGTCGTTTCCCGTCGAGGCGTGAATTTGAAAATCAAGTTTTGGTTTAAGAATTTATGCTTGAATAATCACAAATTTGATTGGGTTTTCTAAATATACAAGAAAAAGCAATTAAAAGGCAAGCTAAACTAACAACGAAAGCAATTACGAAATTAAAAATGTAAACGGGAACGTAAAACACGACTTAAAACCTAAATTATCAAAATTTAATCCTAAAATGATTTTTTTACTTTTAATAAACCCTAAACGACTAAAATGTAAGCACAAAGAAAACTAAACCAAAAACAAAAGCAATTTAAGCTTAAAAACACAAAAACCGTGAACGGGGTTGAATCCCGTTCTTTAAAAAAATTAAAATCTAAAATTTTAACCCTACTAAACCAAATCTAATTTTCTACAGTCCTATTTGATAAAAGAAATTTTTCTAAAAAAGAATTAGATTTTTTTGACTTATTTTTAATTTTTATGAATTAAAAATGATTTTAACAAAAATTAAATATAAAAAATACTAAACGGTTTATAAAAAATCTGAAAAATTTCACAAAAGTCTTAAATGTTGTAAAGGGCCTAGGAAAAATAAGCTGGATAAGCCAGCTTAACAAATAAGCTAGAAATAAGCCGAAAAGGGCTTATAAGCTAAAAAGGGAAAAAGGGGTATAAATATTAACTAAGGTGAGTAGTGACCAGATGGTCCTACTGGTACCGATGGTTAGCAGAGTGTGTGTTAAATATGTTTCTTGTAAAGGGGAAGGTCACAGGTTCGAGTCCTGTGGCTTTTCTTTTTTTAAAAACATTATTTTCTTTTTTTTAAACTTATAAAATAAGCTGAAAATAACAATGTTTAAAAAAAGACTTTTTACAAAACTTAATAATAAGCCTTGAAAGAGCAAAATAAGCTGACAGAAGTTATTTTTTATGACTTAAGACTTAAACTAAACTGTTGGCTTTTAAAGTTAATAAGCTAAAAGAGAAAGGGCAAATAAGCAAACTACAAACTACCCTACACCTAATAAGCAAGATTAGCCCTAAATAAGCAATTACAATAAGCTGGAAAAGCTGACAGAATGCTAAAACTAACTAAGGGCGTATAAGCTAAACTATTTGCATTTTTAGACTCAAATAAGCAACACCATAGTCAAATAGGCTAAAACAAGTAAAGCCCTAGACCTAATAAACACTAGGGGTCAAAAATAAGCAACTAAATTAAGCTAAGATAAGCTAAAAATGACAGAATTACTTGGGAGGGTTTTAAACTTAAAATGCTAAACTAAAAGTATCATTAAGCTCAAATAAGCTCTAAACCAAGTTGAATAAGTTAAAAGGGCTAGAACCTAACCTAATAATCAAATAGGAACTAAAAATAAGAAATGAAAACAAGCTGCAAGGGTTTGAAAGAGCTATAAGCACTTCTTTGCCTAAACTGCTAAACAAACAGCCTAAGATGCACTTTTCTATCTTATTTTTAAGCTAGCAACTGGAACCTTATGGCTTAGGGACTTATCAGAACTTAAAGCCTTTAATTTAAGCTACAATAATCAACAAATAAAAAGCATTTTGAAACACAAATAAACTATGAAAAATGCTAAGGAAAAAGACAGTTCAGGTAGATTGGCTATTTATGGTTTTCTTAATAAAACTAAATGGCTATTGCAACCCTCATTTCAGCTTATCTAATAAGCTCAAAATTTAAAACAAACCTCAAATAGATTTAGTTCACCAAGAAATTAGCTTATGCTCTAATTTTTAGAAGCTAAAACAACTTACAACTATCCTAAAAATGGCATTAAAAATTGATGAAAACTGACCCATGTTTGAAAGAACAAAAACAATGTTGACCCATTTGTACTTAAACTACAAAACAGACCTTAAACTTTTAAAACCAGATTTTAAACATAAATTAGACTGTATTTTGAACATAAAAACTCAAAACTTTAGACTTAAAACTCAAAATCAAAGAATTGCATACACAAACTTAAGTATGACCACCGATTTGATCATATGCATATAAACATTGAATGACCAAAACACTTTTTAAAGCAAAAACAGTTTCTTTCCAAACACCACTTTAAAATCTAAAATTGCATTTTAACTTAAAAACAGGTTATGAAATTCATAAAACAAGATCAAATAACAACAATTAACATCTAGAAAGCATTAAAAACACAGATTAAGCACAATTTAAGTAAATTACAAGCAAATGCATAAATATTGACTTAAAAAGGAAATTTGGGACTTACAAGGAGTCCATAGCTTTTGTTAAGATTTTAAACGCCCAAATCAGTTTAAGAACATCCTAATGCTTCCCACGAAGCTCTAACCCATGGCCATCCTTTATTCACCATGCTCCAAAAGCTTAATTTCATAATTTTTAATGAAATAGTAACTTCAAAAATAACTTTTTAATTTATTTTTGTTTAAAAAAAAACTTTAAATGAGTAAGAAAGATGATGTAAGCTTAAGAGAGCTTATGAAAGGACAATGAAACAGTAATAAGCTGAATGTATGAACTCACAAGACCAAAGTGCATAAAACATAAAAACTTGGAATTCTCATTAACTTTTTAAAAGGGATTACAATACTTGAAATGTAAAGACAATAAGCTGGAATTAAATTTTAAAGACGAATAACACTACTCCTAAGTTATATTAAACTACTCCTAGATAATTTTTACAATAAAAAAACTAATCTATTTATATACTAAAAACAAGTTGTCTCATGTGCTTGTTGTGTTTCTTGTGTGAGGAGAGTCCAAGTCTTTAATTCCAGCCTTTAATCCATCTTGGTCATCAAGCAAAATGATCCTAACCCTTCATTCATTGTCTTATATTCTTCAGCCAATAAAAGCATAGAGGATTGCCAGTGTGGCTTTTATGCCATATGATGTGGGGTTAAGGTAAGGATGGTGATCGGTTTGGAGTGGGGTGAAGTGGGTTTCGAGGGTGAGAGTGACAGATGAAGAAGAAGACACATGAATAATGTCTTGGATTTTTGGTTTTGGCAGGATAAATGGTTTTAGGTTTAACTAGGTATAAGGTGAAAGTTTGGGGAAATGGCAATTTTGGTCGTTGGTTTTGTATATAGGTATCTCAAGGATGGTCCTTGTGGTGTAAATGGAATAAGGGGGTTGGCAATTTCGGCCCTTTATGTTGTATGCTTCAATTACAACCACAGTCCCTAAAGGACTAATGGTGTAATAACCATAAGGACTAACGACAGTTAAATATGATTAGGCCTTATATATTTGTATTTGGGCCGTGAATGGTTATTAAAAGGATTTTGAGCTTATTGGTCTTGTCTTCATATAATACATTAATGGGCTGACCCGGCCCATTAGATGGGTACAGGTGGGCCCATTAAGTATTTCTTCAGTTTCGGCTTCGGATTTGACTTTGATTTTGTCAGGGTTGACTTTTGGTTGACTTTTTGACTTTGACTTTTTGACTTTTTTGCGCTCTTTCCGTTCTCGTGCTCGGTTTTGTCGTTTTGGCTTCATTTTTTCCCTTTTCTTAAATATCCGTTACCTACACAATATAAAAGAAAAACATACAAATACTAGGTATTTTTGGTATGTTTTGGGTCATTTAAGTCCGTTTCCTAGGTAAATGGTATGTGTAATTAAGCACATACCAAAATCCCCCATACTAAAATATTGTCGTGTACTCACGCAATGCTATAAGTAAACCCTTAAGAAAACTAAGACCCTCAATCCCCCTCGACTAATAACCTCAAAAAGTAGCTAAGTGTTCATCAAGGGAAATGAAATAATAAATATCTTCGAAAAGCCCTGTTTTGACCATTTTTAAATATTTACACTTATTCACACACATATTTTTGTATTTTTCCTCTTTTTTCATAATTTTTTTATATTTTTCTTTTTATGCCACTAACTAACATATTTGACTTTCATTATTTTTATAACTTTAGGGTCATAGAATAAGACGCATTTCAATCCTAAAATGCCCCCAAAAAGGATAAATTCATCGTTCTTGACTTTTCACTTATTCCAAACCACGCTTAAAACGAAATCATCGTTAAATATACAAGTTAAGATGCTAACACTACTCATATTTATAACTTGTGAACTTTTGACTCCTGACAATTATTATATATTAGGTGAATGTGCCATTTCAAATTTCAACCATGGATCAACTTTTTGCAAAATTTCTATGCTTCACGTTCCACCCGAGAATAATGAGTTTTAAAGACGAATTACACTACTCTTAAGTTACATTAAACTACTCCTAGATAATTTTTACAATAAAAAAAACTAATCTAATTATATACTAAAAACAAGTTGTTTCATGTGCTTGTTGTGTTTATTGTGTGAGGAGAGTCCAAGTCTTCAATCCCATCCTTTAATCCATCTTGGTCATCAAGCAAAATGATCCTAACCCTTCATTCCTTGTCTTATATTCTTCAGCCAATAGGAGCGTAGAGGATTGCCAGCGTGGCTTTTATGCCATGTGATGTGGGGTTAATGTAAGGATGGTGATGGGTTTGGAGTGGGGGGAAGTGGGTTTCGAGGGTGAGAGTGACAGATGTGGAAGAAGACACGTGAATAGTATCTTGGGTTTTTGGTTTTGGCGGGATAAATGGTTTTAGGTTTAACTGGGTATAAGGTGAAAGTTTAGGGAAATTACAATTTCAATCCTTGGTTTTGTGTATAGGTATCTCAAGGATGGTCCTTGTGGTGTAAATGGAATATGGGGGTTGGCAATTTCAGCCCCTTATGTTGTATGCTTCAATTATAACCACAGTCCCTATAGGACTAATGGTGTAATAACCATAAGGACTACCGAAAGTTAAATTTGATTAGGCCTCATATATTTGTATTTGGGCCATGAATGGTTATTAAAAGGATTTTGATCTTATTGGTCTTGTCTTCATATAATACATTAATGGGCTGACCCAACCTATTAGATGGGTACGGGTGGGCCCATTAAGTATTTCTTTGGTTTCGGCTTCGGCTTTGACTTTGATTTTGTCGGGGTTGACTTTTGGTTGACATTTTGATTTTTTCGTGCTCTTTTTGTTCTCGTGCTCGGTTTTATCATTTTGGCTTCATTTTTGCCCTTTTCTTAAATATCGGTTACCTGCACAATATAAAAGCAAAACACACAAATACAATGTATTTTTGGTATGTTTTTGGTCATTTAAGTCCGTTTTCTAAGGTAAATGGATTATGTAATTAAGCACATACCAAGTGACTATGGAGGAGCCAGCCTTGACAAGAAATCAACAACAAGTAGATGTTAATTTCTTGGTAGAAGATTGATATCTTGGCAATGTAAAAAGCAGACGATTGTGGCAAATTCTATTACTGAGGCGGAATATGTTACAGTTGCTAACTGTTGTGGGCAAGTACTATGGATACAAAATCAGATGATGGATTATGTTTTTAATTTCATGAACACCAAAATCCATATTGACAATGAGAGTACCATAAGTATAGTCAAGAATCATGTTTATCACTCAAGGACCAAGCACATTGAGATTCGACATCACTTCAAAAGGGATAGCTATGAGAAAAGATTGATAAATGTTATCAAGATTCATACTAACAATAATGTTGCTGACCTTCTCACCAAAGGATTTGATATCACAAGATTTAACTTTTTGGTGGTTAGCATTGGGATGATTAATCTGTAGCTACATTTACGAGGAGGTTAAATTAAAAAGTTTGTACTTGTAGTTAGTACTTATAGTTAATACTTGTAGTTAAAATTAACACTACTAGGGTATTAATCCTGGTAGTTAGTACTGTTAGTTCAGGTTAAGACTATCTTATGCAAATGTCTTGCATAATTTTTCTTGTTTATAACTTTTTTAGGACAAGCATGGATTTGAGGATGGATGGAAGCTATGCTGGTAGCTTTTCTCATATCTGGTTTATAAGTGACGAGTACTAGACAAATGATAATACTGATATGTCATTATTAATACTGGTAGACTACAAGCTAATTCTTGTAGAAAAAAGTTAATATTGATATATCATATTAATACTGGTAGACTAAAAGTTAATTCTGTTAGGCCATTATTAATGCTGGTAGATGACCGTTGATGCTGGTGAGGGAAAATTGACTTTCCTTATTTAAATAATACCGTTAGAGATTTTTACGGCAATTACTTCGCGTATAGGTTTCTTAATTGGATAATTACTAAATTTAATTCATTAAAATATCTTTCTTTACTATAAAGAAACTACTTTTACAGTCACTCCAATCAGAAACCTTGTTTATCATCTCTCTAAATTCAATTGCCTCTCTCTACCAGCACTTAGTTACTCAAATGAACCAAACCCAGCACTAAAATATGATTAATCACAACTTCTGTTCCTCAAGAATTCAAGATGGCTAATTTTCGGTATTCAGATTAGCATAACATGGTTGCTTTTCTAAAGAAACCTACTGAAAGTGTTGGTTTCACTAAGATAGTGGATTTTCATAAAAATGCTTCTCTCAGGTATGCCTTGACTCATAATCCTACTATCTATGATTCTCTTGTCAAACAGTTTTGGCAGATTGCTACTGCCAGAACAATTGATAATGGAAATCAAGAGTTAGTAGCAACTATAGATGGTAAAGTATGTACTATTACTGAGGCATCTGTCTGAAGTAAACTTCAATTGGCAGATGCAACAGGTATTAGTAATTTATCAGATGCTGTAATTTTTGCAGGACTTGCCACTATGGGGTATAATTCAGATGGCACACTCACCTTTTGGAAAAAGCATTTTACTTCATAATGGAAGCTCTTAATCCATACCATTCTTCATTGTATGAGTCCTAAGTCTGGTGGATGGGATCAATTTAGTAGTCATATTGCTACTGCTTTGATTTCTCTATCTAGCAATAGGATTTATAACTTTTTAAAATTAATTTTTAATGGTATGGTGAACAACTTGGAAAGCAAACATAAGTTTTTAATGTATCCAAGGTTTTTGCAAATGATTTTGGACATCGCACCTAAAGAAAAAGGAAAATATATTGCCCCACTTTTAACTAAAAATATTTTTGGCAACATGAATAGAGGTTTTACAAGGGAACATGTATCATTGTTGCCTGCAATGTTGGCAAGTGTAGCACTAGATCAAGGTGAGGGATCAGCAATCCTAGCTGGCTCCTAACCCACACCTGATCTAGTTCCACCCACCACATCTTAACCACAAATTCCTGAACTACAACCTTCATCACCTCCTAGGTTTATTCATAGATAGGGCACTGAGATTCCTCAGTCTCATGGTCCTACTTTCTCTTTTGTAGTAGATGAGGCAACTACCATAAGTGTGAGAGTTGAAACTGAGGGAGCTACCACTACAACCACTGGCTTAGATGTAGGATTGTACAGTGGTAACATTCATGAGTCTCCACTCAGATCCCATAAAGAACCTCTTCCTGAAGGCCACACATCAGGAAGTGTTGAGGATAGTTTGCAACTAAAAGAATTGATGGCAATTGTACCTAAGCTGGTGACAAAGATTGACAGTTTGGAGACAGAGCTAAAAGAGACAAAACAGACACTTGGGAATGTTGTCCTTACTTTGGTAAAGAAGGTGAAATCTTTTGAAGAGAAAAACAAAGAAAGTAGTTTTGTCAGACTCGGAGGATGAAGAAACAAAGAATCAAGAGAGGAAAGTTCAAGACATGGATGATGATCCTCTAGTTTCTTTGGTCAGAGATTTTATGGAAGAAAAAGAAGCAGATTTTATTACTCCTACAAAGGTTAGTGCTTTAGGGGAGGCACAAGAGGAAGATATTAGTCCTACAATCTTTGAAGCAGCTAAAACTTTATCAAAAGTTGCTTCTCAGAGTGTTAGTACATACAAGAGGAGAGCAAGGTCAGCTAATAAGGGTAAAGATATTGGTACTGGTTTGGATTTCTTTAGTGCAGCAAAAGAGAAACTTAATTATGCTAAAGTTAAAGTTAATACTGGCAGAGTAGAAGTTAATCCTGGTAGTGTAGAAGTTAATACTAGTAGTACACCAGTTAGTACTCCTAGTGTAGTTTAGACTGTGAATGTCACAATTCCTTCTCCAGTTAAAGGTCAAAGGGAAGGAAAAGCACCAATGACTTCAGAAGATGTTCAAGCTATCCAAAAGACAAAAACTCATATAGAACAAGAAAAAGCTGGTCTGGCAGAAGCTATGAGGTTGCAAGCTTTACAGGATGAAGAGGCTGCAAGACAAGTTCACTTAGATGCTTTGCTGGCTAAGAGAATACAAGAAGAGCAAGAACTATCTGAACAACAACAGAAAAGAAAAGTTGAAGTTCAAGAAGTAGCACAGTACTATACAAAAAAGGATTGGGACACCATTAGATCTAAGCTTGAGGCTAATGCAGAATTAACCAAGAGTCTTTAAGGAGAAAATGTGCCTAGTGATGATTTTGCAAAGAGGACGATGGATATGATAAATCAGAAAAAGAAGTATTATCCAGAGTAGAAGGCTAAGGCAAAGAGAGACAAGCCCATGACACAAGCATAACAAAGAGACTATATGTGCACCTTCATCAAGAATCAAAGCTCTTGGAAAATGGCACAGTTAAAGAAGCTTACTTTTGAAGAACTTAAGGTTGAATTTGAAAAGCTGACGAGGAACATTGAATGTTTTATGCCTATGGGATCTTAAGAAAGAGTAAAGTGACTAGGTGTATAGCTGGAGCAAGAGTCTTCAAAGAAACAAAAGACTATTGGTATTAAAGATGTTCTAGTCATAGAGGAGAAAGTTAAAGTTGAAAAGAAAGAAGAGCCAATAAAGAGAACATGAAAAAGGAAGAAGCAAATAGCTAGGAAAGGTATACATACTAACAAGACTGCATACTATGAAACTGAAGAAGATGTGGAAGCATTTGTGAAAGGTAATTCTTCTTCAGGTACTGATATTCCAGTAAGTGTTATTCGAGTAGCTATCAAACCTCCTAGCATAGCCAATTGGAAAATAATCAAGCTAGGTAAGAAGGGTGTGTATCATATTATAAGAGAAATTGAATTGATAAAATCTACATAACTTTTGGGGCTATGCTTAAAGATATCTCAAGGGATGACCTTACAGAGTTATACAGGTTAGTTATGCATAAGTATGGTACAAACAGACCAGAGGAGAAGTATGAGATAGTATTTTGGGGTGATCTTAAGACCATGTTTGATCCCCCTCTGTGTACAAATCTTGTCTGGAATCTACCACATTAACAAAAGATGCTAAGCCGGAGATATTATAACACTTGTAGAGTGCATTATTTGACTTTGAAATCAGCTGATATCTACATGTTGACAAAAAGGAAATATCCTATACTAGCTGATGCGTGTCAAGCTATGTTGGACAAGAAGCTTCAAGGGAGTAAAGAGGACGAGGCTTGCTATCAATTGTTGAAGTTAATAGAGAAGCAAGATTAGAATAAGTTACCTTGAAATGATGGTGTTTGAAAGAATTCTTAGTTGCTATAAGTATGATTTGGTATCTAGAAGCTGTAATAGAGATGAGAAGGTTGTTTGAGTGTTGGTTTAATCATCACACAATAAATGGTCATTAGTTCACTATATCTAACAAACATCAAGAACTGGCTAGTCCAAAGCAAACGGCTTTGGTAAAGACTTCTCAAAGCCATTGATGGCTGATAGTTTGCCAAAAATTATATGGTAATCAACTCACCATGATTATAAAACAAAGAGTTGGCTACTCCAGAGCAAACGGCTACTGGTAAAGAGATCTCAAATCCGTTGATGGCTGGTAGTTTGCCAAAAACTACAAAGCCAACCTAGTTGGATGTTGCTGTGCAGCTATGGTACAAAGGAGATGAGGTGCTGATAAAGACTAAAAGCCAAAGTATGATCTGATTTCAAAAGAACAACAAGAAGATCATCATTAAAAAGAAGCTAATGACTTAAATAAGTGTTTGGATACAATCCTTAAAAACTCAAACTAAAGAAAACTAAAGAAACTTGAAGTTAACAAGTGAAGTTCAAGTTTAGGGGAGGATTGTTGGGAATTAAGTTCTCTAGACTTAATTCTGTTAGTAATACATAGTTAGTTCTGCCAGTGCATTTGTTAGTACTGGTAAAAGAGTTAGCATAGTTAGTACTGGTAGTGTATCATAGTTAGTACTGGTTATGTATTAGTTAATTCTTGTTGTGCAGAATTATAGTTAGAGTTAGAGATATGCATGAGATATCTTAGGAAAGAATATGCATGATCTCTATACACATTTTGTAAAGCCCATTAGGATTTCCTTGATGTATAAAAGGAACCCTAGGCATAGTTAGAATATATAGATCAATAGAGATCATTAGCATTTATAATCTGTAACCTAGGCAGATTCAAGTTATAATATACAAAGTATGTGTTTGATAAAAGATCTCTTGTGTTTTCTTAATACTGTTCTTCTTAGCATTGTTGATTAGTGGTATGTGTTTAATTACACATACCATTTTCCACTAAAACCAGACTTAAATGACCAAAAACGTACCCAAAAATACTTTGTATTTGTATGTTTTCACCTATATTGTGCAGGAAATGGATATCCGACAAAAGGACGAAAAATCAAGCAAAAAATGGACAAAATTGAGCACGGATTTGGAAAGAGCGCGAAAAATCAAGCCTAAAAACATAAACTGCTAAAAGTGGGCCCACCCGTACCTACCTATTTGGCTTGGGTTAGCCTAGTTACTTATAACCCTTTTAAATATACCCAAAAGCCTAATTCTCCTTATAACCTTTCCCGGCCCAACAATGAGCCCAAACCACCTAACGGGCGTTAAAGCCCAAAACCCTTTAACCATAACTTCGTTAGTCCCTTTAGGGACTAACTTTGCAAAACCTCTTATAACTTTGAGGGGCTGTTCCTGCCTAACCCTCAAAGTTATTACACCTACAAGGACAACAAATGTAATTAACTTATAGAAGGTGAGGGACCAAACCTGTACAATCCACAAACTTCACCTCTGCCTCTTTCATAAAACACCCTTTCCCGCCATTTAACTCCCACTTCCCCTGTCACTTTCATTCACCTCGAACACTGTTCATAAATAGCCAAAAGCATCACCACCACCCTCCCCCACCTCACAAACCAACAAGGACACATTGGCAATCTAACAAATGCTTATTAGACACGGAATGGGACAAATACATCAACGGGTATGATCAAGAGAATGGGCTCCAAGGCAAAAAGAAGGGCTATGATTGATGGTCGTTTTCTCCTCACATATAAAACACAAGAAACACAGAATGGAAGACCTCAAGAACTAGGGTTTTAGTATAAATAGTATCATTTGTATTTCATTAAGCTTGTCGAATTTTGGTAAAAAGCAAGAACTTGTAATCTTAAAATTTGTACCATTGTCTTTTAATACATTGCAACTTTTATTTTCTGTCTTTAAACTTCTTGTCATTTAAATTTATGCAATTTACTTGTTTACCTTAATTTTTGTCATTTAAGCTTATCTATCTTTTAAACCTATTTTATAAGTCTTTTGTATAAGTTTTTGAGACCTCAAAAGCTTATACAAAGTCTTTTTCATTTCTGTCAAAAAAATATAAAAAAATAGAGAAGAAATCAAGCAATGAGCATGGTTAAATTTGGAAGGCCATGGGTTTTAGAGCTTATGGTAAGCATTAGGATTTGATTTTTAAACTTTTGAGAGCTTATTTCTTGCCAAAAAGCTAAGGACTCTTTGTAAGTTTTATTTTTAGTTTTTGCTAATTTTTACTGTTCATCTGCTTATTAGCTTATAGTTCTGCCTTTTTATTGCTTATCCTGCTTACTTATGTGCTTTTTATGTTTATTGTCATTCCTTTATTGCTTACTTATCATATCTTCAAGTTTTGTTCAAATCTGTTTTAGTTTGCCCCTTTTCTGCTTATATGATATTGGCTTACTTATGTCCTCATTTTTGTTTGCTTATTGATCATTCTTGCTTGTCATTGCTTGTTTATTATATGTGCTCAACAATATTACTTAAATCATTCACTATATAGTCTTAAAATTGATTTTTAAACTTTAAAGGGGTGTTTGGGTCAAAGGGAAAAATGGGTCATTTGGGGTAAAAACCCACTTTGGGTCACTTGGTCCCTCTTTGCAATCTGTTTTTAAGTTATTTTTATCTGTTTTTAATAGTGATAGGGTCTTAAAGTCAGTTTTGAGTTTTTCCTAACTATTTCTTCAAAACAGTTGGTGAAAATTCAGTTTACATTAGCTTATTTGCTTAAGCTTTCAAAATTGTTTTTAAGAGTCTTGTTTAGTATCCTTCTTCAGTGTCTAATGCATCAGTATAGAGTCTTTAAAGTTTACCTTTGTCATTTTTAATTTCTATCAACACTAGTTAAGTATATTTCATGGTCAAACTGCCATTTTTCATTGTCATTTTCAGTTATTAACCAAATTGTTTATAGCCTTTAACTTTTTGAATTTAAGTTCATTAGGAGCTACACTTCATCTGTTTTATCCTTGTTTTAAGTTTTGAGCTTATTTTGTAACTAGTTTTTAAGCTAGCTTATTGTCCATTTTTCTTTGTAAAATTGCCCTGGTGCAAACAGCCATGTTCATTGGCCATTTTAGCTGCTTATTTGATTTCCAAAGTTTTATCGTTTTGCCTTATAAGATAGCTCATAAGCTAAGCTTTAAGCCCATATAAGCTTTTAAGCCTAAAGAGCCCTCTTAGTGGCTTATTTTTAAGCCAAAAGTGACCCTAGGGACTGTTTAGCCTACAGTTTTTATAACAACCCAAGAATTTTCATCAACCGATTTTACTATGATCACATTTGTACGGGGAAATTTTTCGCTTTATTACATTACTTGCATTATCAATATCTCAATATATAATGTAATTTGCATAACTAAAGTAGACGAACTCATGCAACCTATCTATGGCAATCCTGTCTTCATATATGTCAAGCAAACATCACTATATGTCAAGTCAATATCATCATATCTTTATTACAAAGTACATTATTCCTATAATGTACCATTCGCAACATTATATTAAAACAGGCTTTAAACCATTATCGTATACCTCTAAACCCTAATTCCATGAAGGGTTAATATCTAAAGTGAATATACAAGCTACTAAAGCATATATACAAGTAATATAACATTTCATTTGAAATATAAACTCCCTCCAAGTAAAGTACAAGTCCTTAAAAGCACAATGTACAATTCATTAAGCATGATCTCTAAAATAGCCGTTTTACCTCCGTTTTCATTCTAATTTCTTCACCATCACTTGTGTACAAGCTACTACACTCAATATACAATGTTTAAACCCTAATTATTCTATTCATAAGCTTTCATACACATATTTACACTCAAAACCCTAATCCAAAAGTCAGAAACCCTAACCCAAGCAAAATACTAAACCATGACCCATTTCTTGGTTTTTATCCATTATAAACCTAAACCAATACCTAAATAAGTTGTAATAACTTAATTTAAAACATTATCAATCATGTTCAATCATCATTCCATCATCATTTCATCATTCTACTTCAATTAGATGCAAATCGAATCCAAGAAACCCTAATTGTGCACTAAATGTAACTTTGACCCGTTTACTCGTTTCTAACCATTTTAATCCCGAACAATCAACCAAGAGCCATTGTAAACTCATGATATGAGTTTACAAATCATTATTTATCATTATCTTAGCAATATGCAAGAAATCAAATCCTAGAAAACCCTAATGAATCCAATATAAACCCTAATCCAACTCACGGCTTATTTTTTTCAATTTCAACCCTTTTTAACTTAAACCGATGATCAAACCTCATTGATAATCCTTTATATAAGTCCTATGATCAGTATTCCATCATTCCCAATCAAGAATGTACGAAATATAAGCCAAGAAAGTCAAGAAAACCCTAAACGAGCCCTATGTGAACCCGCGACCTTATTTACTCAATTTTAACCCATTTTAACTCAAACCACTTACCAACTCTTGATTATAATCCTTAATATATGTCCTATAATCAGTAACCAAACATTCCTAATCAAGCATACACGAAATACAAGCTTAAAAACTCAAGAAAACCCTAACCGAACCATTACATGACCCGCGACCCATTTTCCTTCAAAATTGACCCATTTAACATCCACCCATGTGCAAGCACCACCACAAACAGCTTCTAGACTCCACTAAGCAGCTTACCCACCTGCTTAAACCTTTCCTTGGTCCAAATTTAGTCCACATCTCCTCTCTTTAAGCCACAACAGCCGCGGCAGCCTTTAAGGGTGTCCACACCATTATTTTAGCCTCTAGACCTCCACAACTCATGGTATAGCTTCAACACATTAGTATCTAGCTTTTACCCATGTCTCTCAACAGATCCTAAGTGTTGCTTATTCCTTATACCTTCAAACTACTATAAATAGGACATTAGATAGCTCATTCAAACTCACACCACATCTCTTCTTTCTCAAACCCATAAGGCTGCAATCCTTTGCTCCCATATGATCCTAGGATCATTAAAGAAGTTCAAGAAGCGAAGCCCTAAAGAATTGAAGGCCCAGAGTAAAGATACAAGGTGTTCGAGCAGAAATACTACCCGAAATGACCCATTTAAACCATTTTTGATCCTTGAAGCTCAAACCTATGTTCTAGATATTCTACTTCTGCTCCTACACTCTTATAATGTTCATATGATCCTAAATATACTCTTGTTAAAATTTCATAACTCAATTCATGCTCATTTTCCATTTTGATCCAAAACCGTACACCCGAAACCCTAATTTCACGTTTTTCTTAAAACTAAATGTTATAATGATTAAATATTGTTATAATCTATCCTAGCATGCTTAAATAATGTTAAAATAACCACTTTATTGATTAATGAAGGAATTTGAACTTAAAACCCACGCGTTTACGTTTTGAAACCCTAATTTGACCCGTTTTGCTTCCTAGCCTAACGAATCGTTATTTTAAACTTGCGTTACGTTAAAACTTCATATTTTAGTTTATTATAACTTATAAATATCTTTTGAAATGTTAAAAGAAGCTTGCATGGCAATTTGGACATATTTTGTAATTATAATCCATGCAAGGGGTATATATCGTAACTTTCTGAAACTTATAACTAAAGGGGCTGAATATGTCATTTTATCAAAGTTATAACTATAGGGGTCTATTATGTCACTTTTCAAAGTCCAAGGTTTACTTGGCATATCTTTCAAAGTTGAGGGACCAAAGTCGTAAAAGTGCAAACTCCAAGGACTATTTTGCAACTTTTCAAACCCTAGGGTCTAAAATGTAACATTTTGAAAAAGTATAAAATCATGTTTAAAACCTTACAAGACATAACTTTAATTAACGCTTCTCGTGCTTAACATTTCCAGATATTGAATAAAACGCTTAAAACCGATCATCCGGAAGCTATATTGTACCACAATACTAGGGAGCTTCATATTAAGAGGTTTCATCTTGGTATTACGTTCTGACTGAGTTGTTGGGTTTACGATTTAAAGTGCCCTAGCTCCTCAAACGTTTACTGAATGACTTCTGAATTATGATGGCCCGAACGGTGATACAATAATTCCAAACTCTTCAATCAAACTCATAACTCTTAAACCAAAGTTCTAAAGTACAATCTTCCTAAGACTTGACATATTCTACTCAGGTTGTGTGACGTGGCTGTTTACTATCATTTTGCTATATCAACTATCCCCGTTAAGATTGTGATAAGGTCGTCAGCTTTCATTTCAGAATATTTATTACATCTACCTACCAGGTGAGATTCATAACCTCGCCTTTACTTATTTACATGTTTTATAAACCCGCGAGGGGGATACATGCTTGTTACAAACTCTTTTACATACTCATTTATCTTATAACAATGTGATTGTTTTTCAATGACTTAGTGAGTTCATAGCCTCACTTTTAATCTCTTTAATGCTTTCATAAACCCGCAAGGGGGATACATGCTATAAATAACGAATACAAATGTTTTACCAGACTATATGCTAATCTGATGTATCATTACAATCAATGTCTAAGTTATAAATCCTACAAGTCATTAAATTTGACTTCAAGTCATTAAATTGACTATGGATATTAATCTGTTAGTATCATAGATCCTACAAGTCATTAAATTTGACTTCGAGTCGTTAAATTGACTTTGGATATTAATCTGTTAGTTTCATAAATCCTACAAGTCATTAAATTTGACTTCGAGTCGTTAAATTGACTTTGGATGTTAATATGTTGATATTATGAGCTCTTCAAGTCGTTAAATTGACTTTGTATGATAATGTGTTGGTGACATGAGAACAAGACCAATCAGACCAAACAAGGCAATAACGGGATAATACATTGTTACTATGATTCATTGCGATTATTACTAATAACGGGTATATAATAACATGACCCAAGATCATAACAATATCATTTTCATAATAATTGTGTTTATACAATTATTATAATATTACTTGTATTCAAACTGTTTATATCAAACCTATGAATTTCACTCAACCATTGTGTTGACTTTTTAGCATGTTTATCTCAGGTAATTGAGCAAGTTGCGGCACAGAGTGGCATGGACTCGAAGATGGCTGAACTGTTATCATTCAAACATAATGTTTTAGATTTTGGGACCTGCCTTTGTAAAACTCTGATTTGAAATGAATGATAACGTATCTTTTGAACAAACGTCTCTTTTGGGTCGTTTTCTATGATTATGATTGTTGTATCCATGAAGTAATACCCCAGATTAGCTTCCGCTGCTATATTGTAAAAATAGGGGTGTTACAGATTGGTATCAGCGCCATGGTTATAGAGAACAAGGTCAAAACCTTAACTATAACCACATTTCTTTTTTAGCCATCAAAGTCCTCCGTGCCACTACATTCCGGAACAAGTATGTAAATATACATATCTATTATACTATTACATAAATAACTTATGTTATTTACAAACTAGGTTGTTAACAGAACGATGTCTTCTCCCAACCGCTCTACTTCCGATATTGAGGATGCTTTTTCCTCAACTATACTTCGGTCTCATCGGATTATTTCCCAGCTTCATCAGGAAGCAGTTCTTTTAACTCTTTGGAAAACTCTACAGATAATATGATCCCACCAGTATTCTCATCTTTCTACAATAATCCTTGTTTGAAGGACGTACAAGCATTTTATGCTAAGGAATCACCTATTTCATCACCAGATCCTATTACTTCACCAGCTATTTTGACTCCATCTCCGGTATTACCACCATCATTACTATTTGATCCTCGATATTTCTTTGTTCCTGAAGAACTATTACCACCTAAGAAGCGAATCTGTTCCTCATCTTCTTCCTCAACTACGTTATCTAATTCATCCTGGAATCAAACCTGTGATTTGGTATCACCATCTTCCTCAGTTTATACTCCTACCCCACCTCAGATATTTGAAATAGGAAAATGTCCAATTAAGATGTATCTGAAACATCATGAGGGACAAATCGAAGATATTTTGAATTACTTAGATGAACTCTATCTTCACCACATCGAGAAAATGGAGGAAGGACGTATTGATAGAATGATCATACGAAGGAATAGTGACGAACTAAAGACCGAACTCAAGAAAATCCGTACTCAGATTATCAAACTTCAAAAGAAGCAGTTAGGGCAAAAGGATAAGATTGCCTTTGCTTACTAGGAAGATCTTTATGATGTCATCTACCGGATCAAAATCATCAAGCTATTTATAACTTTACCCTTAGCCACGGGATGTGTGGTATAAATAAAAACGCTTGTCAAATCTTGACTGTGTATAGTAAAAAGGCAAGTTATTTATAAAGGCAATCTCGTTTCGTATCTTATTGTTCCAACTAATCTCTCTTTCATCATCATCTCCATCATTTGTATCATTATCTCCGTCTCCATGAATCATACCATAATTTCCATGTGCTTAAAATCCAAAAATAAGCATTTCTCTTTAAGCATTTTAAGCATTACATTTTTTTTAAATATTACCTTTCTAAACTTGTGATGTCATTCTTACTACATGTTCTCTTATGTTGATAGAATGCCACCCAAAAGGACATCAACATCTGAAACACCAGCCATAACTTTGGATGCCATACGGCAACTGATTGCTGATTTTACTACAGCCCTGGAAGCACAGACGGCTGCCATGGCAAATGCCGACAATCCCAATAGGAATACTGGACTAAGAGAGCCTCCTGTAGCAAAAAGAGGAAACTACAAAGAATTCATAAATTGTCAACCTTTCTACTTCAATGGCACGGAAGGAGCTGTTAACCTCATCCGCTGGTTTGAACGGACTGAATCGGTGTTTTCTCATAGCAAGTGTGTTGAGGAAGACAGAGTGACATTTGCTACTGATACTCTAACCAATGATGCCTTGTCTTGGTGGAATGCATATGCCCAACCTAATGGAATAAAACAAGCCAATAGGATCATCTGGACTAAATTAAAAGAACTCTTAACCAATAAGTATTGCCCTCGAACTAAAGTCAAGAAAATGGAAGACGAATTTTACAACTTGGTTGTGAAAGGAAATGATCTTAAGACTTACATTAGGAGATTCCAAGAATTAACAATCTTATGCCCGAATATGGTACCAAACACCGAGAAACTCATGGAAGCTTTCATCGGAGGATTACCCAGGAGTATTGAGGGAAATGTTACTGCCTCGAAGCCTCAAACTTTGGAAGAAGCCATCAACATAGCCCAGAGATTAATGGATCAGATAATAAAGCGTAATTCTATGCTAGAAACCAATGATCGCAAACGAAAGCTTGAGGATGAGAGAAACATCATCAACAACAACAACTATCAGAATAACTACAACAATAACAACCGTAACAATGATTACCACCGACAGCAGAATAGAAGACAAGAAACCTTCAGAACTTATACTGCCACCAATGGATATACTGGAAACCTTCCCTTGTGTAAAAGATGTAGACTACATCACACGGGACCTTGCAGTGTCAAGTGTCAGGTTTGCAACAAGATAGGTCACCAGACCAAGTACTGCAAAAACAACAGGGCCACAAGAAAGCATACTTAGAGCCAATCTTGTTTTTGTTCACTTTAGGATTTCTACCCTAGAAACAACTCTCGAGGATATTCAAGTTTTATCAAAATATTCTCCAATCTAAAAACCCTAATCAGGAAGCTACAATCCTTGTCATTTGTTACTTTTATCTAGAATTTTACTACGAGATACGTAGCATAAGTATCAACTCTTTTAGAGTTTCATATGTAAAGTTATCCATGAATTAATAAAGTGATAATTCCGTTACATCTTGTTATCTGGTGGTATCAAAACTCGTCAATTCTATCATGTTCAACTCTGAATACTCTCCTCATACCTTTGAAACATAAATTATCATCCTCGATTATATGGGCGTCAGTACAATCAACATCTCAATATTATCTAACAATTCATGATCATATCATTTTCTACACATTACCATATCATGTTTTTATGCTTAGGTAAGACGATTTATGATCATCTTATTGAAATGAATTAGGATGCTTCTTCATTTGAATAAGGAAATTATAAATCTCCGAACTATGAATTTATAAATTCTCAGTTACAAGAAGTTGGACGCTTCTTTTTGTAAGTGACAAATTATAAATAAATAGGCTTAAGTATATAACATACGTACAAACAAGTTTCTTTCAATCCGTTTGTACAAACAATTCCTTAATCATTATCATTATTACCTTCATTACCTTCATCATCTGTTCATTTCAAAATCTGTATCTCACGTGATTAGCAACTCTCTTACAAATTCATAATCATTCTTTAACACCACTCATTCCATGATCCCCGTATTCTAAAATTCTTTGTTATATTCTGCAACGTGATAACAAGGAAACACACAAGGATCTATAGAATGTCAAATGATTTCAATACCACTAGGTATGAAAATTTTGACAAAGACTTGTGATAGCATACTTATTTAATGTTGACCTTTAAAGGTTAATGAATAACGATTCTTTACGATCAGAGTAACACGGCAGAAGCATGGTGGGCCCATAACCCACTGGTTCCGTAAATTAAAGTATTCTATCCACCCAGGTTCTATCAGAATCTGGAAAAATTCTATTGGCTGTCATCAAGAGGCGTGGTTTTGGAAATAAGTAGACGTGTGAAAAGAGGTAATTATAATTATAGTACGTAACATAATTATAAATACATCACACACGTGGACTTGTAACCTTGATTAGCCTAACAAAAAGACTAAATTCATACCCAGTACCTACATCTATTCACTATAACTTTCAATTAAATCTCGGGACGAGATTTCTGTAAGGGGTGGAGACTATAACAACCCACGAATTTTCATCAACCTATTTTACTATGATCACATTTGTACGAGGAAAATTTTCGCTTTATTACATTACTTGCATTATCAATATCTTAATATATAATGTAATTTGCATAACTAAAGTAGACGAGCTCACGCAACCTATCTATGGCAATCCTGTCTTCATATATGTCAAGCAAACATCACTATATGTCAAGTCAATATCATCATATCTTTATTACAAAGTACATTATTCCTATAATGTACCATTCGCAACGTTATATCAAAACAGGCTTTAAACCGTTATCGTATACCTCTAAACCCTAATTCCATGAAGGGTTAATATCTAAAGTGAATATACAAGCTACTAAATCATATATACAGGTAATATAACATTTCATTTGAAATATAAACTCCCTCTAAGTAAAGTACAAGTCCTTAAAATCACAATGTACAATTCATTAAGCATGATCTCTAAAATAGCCGTTTTACCTCCATTTTCATTCCAATTTCTTCACCACCACTTATGTACAAGCTACTACACTCAATATACAATGTTTAAAACCTAATTATTCTATTCATAAGCTTTCATACACATATTTACACTCAAAACCCTAATCCAAAAGTCAGAAACCCTAACCCAAGCAAAAAACTAAACCATGACCCGTTTCTCGGTTTTTATCCATTATAAACCTAAACCAAAACCTAAATAAGTTGTAATAACTTAATTTAAAACATTATCAATCATGTTCAATCATCATTCCATCATCATTTCATCATTCTACTTCAATTATACAAGAAACAAATCCAAGAAACCCTAATTGTGCACTAAATGTAACTTTGACCCGTTTAATCGTTTCTAATCATTTTAGTCCTGGAAAATCAACCAAGAGCCATTGTAAACTCATTATATGAGTTTACAAATCATTATTTACCATTATTTTAGCAATGTGCAAGAAATCAAATCCTAGAAAACCCTAATGAATCCAATATAAACCCTAATCTAACCCACGGCTTATTCTTTCAATTTCAACTCTTTTTAACTTAAACCAATGATCAAACCTCATTGATAATCCTTTATATAAGTCCTATGATCAGTATTCCATCATTCCCAATCAAGAATGTATAAAATATAAGCCAAGAAAGTCAGGAAAACCCTAAACGAGCCCTATGTGAACCCACGACCTTATTTACTCAATTTTAACCCATTTTAACTCAAACCACTTACCAACTCTTGATTATAATCCTTAATATATGTCCTATAATCAATAACCAAACATTCCTAATCAAACATACAAGAAATACAAGCTTAAAAACTCAAGAAAACCCTAACCGAACCATTACATGACCCAAGACCCATTTTCCTTCAAAATTGACCCATTTAACATCCACCCATGTGCAAGCACCACCACAAACAGCTTCTAGACTCCCCCAAGCAGCTTACCCACATACTTAAACCTTTCCTTGGTCCAAATTTAGTCCACATCTCCTCTCTTTAAGCCACAACAGCCGCGGCAGCCTTTAAGGGTGTCCACACCATTATTTTAGCCTCTAGACCTCCACAACTCATGGTATAGCTTCAACACATCATTATCTAGCTTTTACACATATCTCTCAATAGATCCTAAGTGTTGCTTACTCCTTATACCTTTAAACTACTATAAATAGGACCTTAGATAGCTCATTCATACTCACACCACATCTCTTCTTTCTTAAACCCATAAGGCAGCAATCCTTTGCTCCCATATGATCCTAGGATCATTAAAGAAGTTCAAGAAGTGAAGCACTAAAGAATTGAAGCCCTGGAGTAATGATACAAAGCGTACGAGCAGAAATACTACCCGAAATGACCCATTTCCACCATTTTTGATCCTTGAAGCTCAAACCCATGTTCTAGATATTCTAATTCTGCTCCTACACTCTTATAATGTTCATATGATCCTAAATATACTCTTGTTAAAATTTCATAACTCAATTCATGCTTATTTTCCATTTTGATCCAAAACCGTACACCCGAAACCCTAATTTTGCATTTTTCTTAAAACTAAATGTCATAATGATTAAATATTATTATAATCTATCCTATCATGCTTAACTAATGTTAAAATAACCACTTTATTTATTATTGAAGGAATTTGAACTTAAAACCCGCGCGTTTAATTTTTGAAACCCTAATTTGACCCGTTATATCGTAACTTTCTGAAACTTATAACTAAAGGGGCTGAATATGTCATTTTATCAAAGTAATAACTATAGGGGTCTATTACCCAACATAACTTTAATTAACGCTTCTCGTGCTTAACATTTCCATATATTGAATAAAACGCTTAAAACCGATCATCCGGAAGCTATATTGTAGTACCACAATACTAGACTTCATATAAGAGGTTTCATCTTGGTATATACGTTCTGACAGAGTTGTTGGGTTTAACGATTTCAAGTACCCTAGCTCCTCAAAGTTTAACTGAATGACTATCTGAATTATGATGGCCCGAACGGAAGATAACAGTAATTCCAAACTCTATCAAAACTCATAACTCTTAGAACAAAAATTCCGAGAAGTTCAATCTTCCAAAGTAGACTCACATCGCTTACTCAGGTTGTACGTGACGTGGTTTGTTTAACTTCAATCATTTCAATCAAACTCATAACTCTTAAAACCAAAGTTCTAGAGTACAATCTTCCTAAGACTTGACATATTTACTCAGGTTGCGTGACGTGGCTGTTTACTATCATTTTGCTATATCAACCTTCCCCGGTTAAGATTGTGATAAGGTCGTCAGCTTTCATTCTGAAATATTTATTGCATCTACCTATCAGGTGAAGTTCATAACCTCGCCTTTACTTATTTACATGTTTTATAAACCCGCGAGGGGGATACATGCTTGTTACAAACTCTTTTACATACTCGTTTATCTTATAACAATGTGATTACTTTTCAAGGACTTAGTGAGTTCATAGCCTCACTTTTTAATCTCATTAACATTTCATAAACCCGTGAGGGGGATACATGCTATAAATTACGAATACAAGTTTTCTTTCAGACTATATGCTAAACTGATATACCATTACAATTACTGTCTAAGTTACTTTATGCTAAAAGTCCCTCATTATCATGGACCATTAATTACTCTTCGGAGTGAACGCAAATATTGTGGATAGATCTATCGGGATTGACGAATCCTGTTTGTGTTAGCCGGATAGGTAACCAAACACACTATATTTGAATTTCATAGGTATATGGCAAGTACCTACACCGAGGGCCATTATCTTCTGACATTCCCCCACCCTTTCCTCCCCCCCCCGCCCCCCACCCACCCTTTCCTCTACCCCCACCCCCTCCACTCCCCTCTCTCTCTCTCTCTCATCTCTCGTCTATAATATATATATATATATATATATATATATATATATATATATATATATATATATATATCACATCATTTTGGGTATATATATACACTAGTCAGTTTGTGTGCCATGAGCTTAGACCAGACTATACTATACCAGACAAGACCAAAGACTATGACTATCAGACCAAACAAGACAATAACGCAGTAATACACTGTTACTATGATAATTGTATTCGTTGCAATTATTACAAATACTGGGTGTATAACAACGTAACCCAATACCACACTATAACGCATTACTTATGATAACTTGTATTCAAACTGTTTATCAAACCTATGAATTTCACTCAACCATTGTGTTGACTTTTTAGCATGTTTATCTCAGGTAATTGAGCAACTTATGGCACGGAGTGGCATGGACATGAAGATGGCTAAAACTTGTTATCATTCACATTGTAACTAGATTTTGGGACCTGCCGTTGTAAAACTCTGATTTGAAATGAATGATAACGTATCTTTTGAACAAACGTCTCTTTTAAGTCGTTTTCTATGATTATGATTGTTGTATCCATGAAGTAATACCCCAGATTAGCTTCCGCTGCTATATTGTAAAAATGGGGGTGTTACACCATTGTATCGCTAACAATGTCTTGAGAAGGTTTTAGAGATCGTTGTATAACGTCTTGAAAATAAAATAGATAATTGTGTCACTCACAATGTCTTAGAAGAGTTTTAGTATTCATATAAAGAAACTTTATATAAAAATATAGTGATGCTCTGGAAAGTAGGTATGCGTGATCGAAAATAGTCAACATTTATATAAATTACTTTTATATAAATAAATAGCGATGCTCTCGAAAATAAACATAAGTAATCAAAATCAAATCAAATATGTATATAAATAGCCTTTATATAACTTGAATAGCAATATTTTAATGAATAAGTGTAAGTATTCAGGAAGTATACGCGCATGGATATTAAGTAAGGTAATAAGAAAGGTCTTAATATAGATAGTAGTTATAGTGTAGGTACTAAATGCAACCTAGTTCTCTATAACCAGTGCTCTGATACCAATCTGTAACACTCCTAAAAATCGGATAGTAACGGAAGGTAACCGGGGATGCTACTTCATAGCATATAGTACAAGTTATAGAAAACTACCTCTAAATGAGACATTTTGAAAAATTACACATTCGATATATAATAAAACATCAAAGTTCATAAAAGAGAGGTCCCAACAGTTTAAACATTACATAACGTTTTAAAGAGAAAGTTTTATCGAATGGTAATAATATGCAGAGTCTTCAAATATGTCGTGCGACTTCCTTCCAAGACAGCACCTTAAGGACCTGAGATAAACATGCTAAAAATGTCAACAAATAATGTTGAGTAAATTCATAGATTTTATAAATAAAGTAGTGGACCAAAAGATTTCAGTTATAGTAGACTAGTGAAACACATTCAAGAGTCAAAATTATTTATTATTACACTAAGCTCATGACACCGAAACCTTAACAAATTATAGCAAACCCCGCTTAGAATTGTGCCCCAAGACTAGGTGTTTTGCCAAACACCAGAGTATTTCCTCAAATGTTAAATACGTCCATTTGACATGGTAATCGTTATGACATAACCGAACGGGGATTGTCAGTCCCAATAGATTTATTCATAGCATTCGCGTTCACTTCAAAAAAAGTAATTAATCGGTTCACGATATAGGGGACTTAAAGGCAAAAGTAGTACTTGGGCAATAATAATAACAGGAAAAGCATATAGTTTAAACACTTGCTTCCATAAGTAAAAATAAGTTAAGTAGTATGTATTTCCACCAAGGAGTTTGTAAAACATTTAAATGAGTAAACGAGGGGCTATGAACTAACCTTTTAGCGATACAACAAAAGACAACGGAAATAAACATCGGGAGAAAAGTTAAATGCAACCTAAAAGTAATGTCGCGACTTAGAATATATAAATATTACGTAATAATTATAAATAAGTTTTTATACAGTTTAAACATATAGTCTATACATTGTACTTGGTGTTTTACATGGTTGATAAATCATAAGGGACTAGTTTTGACAAATTTGCAAAGTTTTACAACTCTTAAGTTAGTGGTGATTGCCTTTTTATAAAAAGTGAATTTTGTTTTTATCATATCTCTTAAAATATAACTAGTTAGAATTTGATCTTTATATCATTAGAAAGGTATTGGAGTCTATTTTACAGATTAGTGGGTCTCACTGTTCTAAAATTTTCATAACATAAGTGAAATTACCATTTTACCCTTAGTTATCAAAAGTGATTTTTCACAGCCCACAACAGTCTCATTAAAACAGTCATAACTCTTAATTTACAAATACTCTACAGTTCATTCAACTTGCAAAGTTTAAGTTAACGATTCCTCTACAACTTTTATTTTTACCACAACAGTGCTTTCTGTGCAACTTTTTAAAGTTATAATCAAATGAAAATCAGTGTGCAGTTTCCGACAACTTTTACCGTTTATTTTCTAGAAAATTCATCGGGTAACGATACGACGCGGTCAACCAGAAGAAATGGAGCTAAGGCATAGTTCTATAAGCTTATATTTTTTCCTAGTCACCAAAGTCTACCAATTTTTCCAAAATTTATTCACAAGCTACCGATCTAAAACAGTCCCATCATTTTGACTAGAAAAATGTGTATCTTGAGTTTTAACTTATTTTTACCCCCATGTACAATTTAGAAACTATACATAATCATAATCATAATATATAAATACATGATAATTTGTAAATAATACATATGTGATCAAAAATATAATAGGAATAATAAGAGTAATAATCCTACAAAATAAAATTAAAGATATTATCACCAAGAACAAAAATTAAAACCCTACCTTCCAAACTAAAATTTTTAACCACCTAATATGATTTTATAACCCTTGCAAGATCTTTTATAAATCCCTTTAGTTCAGCCCTTAAACCTCAAGAAAATGATGATTATAATGAAGTTGTTATGTTTTAAAACAAAAGGATCATCAAGGCTTTAACACTTCAACTCTTGGATAATATGTTTAGTAAGAATTTTATAGAATTTTGGTGTATGTTCATGGAAGGGGGACGACACACATAAAGAATCAAGGAGAAGAAAAGTGAATATGAAAGAAGAAATGAGTTTGAGGTGATTAGTTGTCTAGCCTATAATGCTTACCATGCAACTAGTATCTCCAAGTGTCCCAACAAGCCTAATAGTTAGACACATATGAAGACTTAGTCACCACATGGAGTTTAATCCATGTGGTGGATATTTTTGTTTAATGAGGGAAGGGTGTTATTGTTAAATTTTGTATAATTTTAAATAAGTGGGTAGTTTTAGGGCTAACGGGTAAAAACATAAATTATTACAAGAGTTTAGACGAAACCACAAAAAATAAACGTAAATATTAAAAATAAAATTATGACATATAGGATGCTTATCTGAAATAATAAAAATACGTAGAGCACGTGTTTTAATATTTAGTCTAAAGTCGGGTTCACGTTTAATAAATGTTTTACTACGAACACAAGATAATCTATCCGGCTAACCATAAAAAAATTATACGAAATTAAAATAAATAGTAAAAGTGTAAGATTAAATAATGACCCGAAAATTACGAGTTGTTATAGTCTACCCCCGTTAAGGGAACTCTGACCTCAGAGTTCAATCAGTGCCGTCAGCTGGCAAGGTGTTCTGGAAAAAATTAAGGTACCCTCAATAATTATGTATACATACACAAAAATTTGCTTTTTGGAATATAAGTAGAAAATTGATTGGACCAAAATTTTAAGGTAACTACTCCCAGCATAGCATGATCCTTCCTGAATTATACATAGGTGATCAGGCTATGTATGATTAAGGACTAACGATGCAATGCTCATTTTCGTCAAACTAGTGTTGTGTTTCTCAAAGTTAAATGGTATAAATCACACTGTTTATAAGATAGTAGCCAAAATGATTGATAAAATAACAAAACAATACATAAAATGAAAGCGAAGTAATTTATAGGATGACAACAAAATAGTTTTGTAGGATGATAGCAAAATAGTTTATGAACTAACAGTAAAATAGTTTATAAGATGACAGCAAAATGGTTTATAAGATGATAGTGAAATGGTTTATAAGGTGGTAATAATTCAGGGAGGGTAACGGACGAAATCCTTATGACACATAAAATTAAATAAAGGATTACGATAAAACATCCACTTGATACAACGAAATTTATAGGAAGTACTAGTGGAAATCTTTTTGGGAATATAGTCCGAGAAGATTTTGACTTAGGTCTCACTAGGCAAGGCATGAAGAATCTCTCCTTAAGTATTGGCATGAACTATAACGACGTCAGGGTTCCAAAAGTCATGTTTTAAAGATGAAATGTTATGAGATGACGGGTTAAAGCTATGTTCGAATTAGTCGGCATGCTTCTAAGCGACGGGTCACGAGATGACGTAGGTTTTTCAAAACTACGAGGCAAGTGTTCAAACTCAGAGTCGGATAGTAAAATAATAAGTGGGATCGACAAACTACGACGAGTTTTAATATCATATAAAACGGTATAATGGAAAATCATGAGAGATTTTAAAGACCATTGTATCGCTAACAATGTCTTGAGAAAGTTTTAGAGATCGTTGTACAACGTCTTGAAAATAAACGAGACAATTGTGTCACTCACAATGTTTTAGAAGAGTTTTAGTATTCATATAAAGAAACCTTATATAAAAATATAGTGATGATCTAGAAAGTAGGTATGCGTGATCGAAAATAGTCAACATTTATATAAATTACTTTTATATAAATAAATAGTGATGCTCTCAAAAATAAACATAAGTAATCAAAAGCAAATCAAATATGTATATAAATAGCCTTTATATAACTTGAATAGCAATATTTTAATGAATAAGTGTAAGTATTCAGGAAGTATACGCGCACGGATATTAAGTAAGGCAATAAGAAAGGTCTTAATATAGATAGTAGTTATAGTGTAGGTACTAAATGCAACCTAGTTCTCTATAACTAGTGCTCTGATACCAATCTGTAACACTCCTAAAATCGGATAGCAACAGAAGGTAACCGGGGATGCTACTTCATATCACATAGTACAAGTTATAAAAAACTACCTCTAAATGAGTCGTTTTGAAAAATTACACATTCGATATATAATAAAACATCAAAGTTCATAAAAGAGAGGTCCTAACAGTTTAAACATTACATAACGTTTTTAAGAGAAAGTTTTATCGAATGGTAATAATATGCAGAGTCTTCAAATATGTCGTGCGACCTCCTTTCAAGACAGCACCTTAAGGACCTGAGATAAACATGCTAAAAATGTCAACAAATAATGTTGAGTGAATTCATAGATTTTATAAATAAAGTAGTGGACCAAAAGATTTCAGTTATAGTAGACTAGTGAAACACATTCAAGAGTCAAAATCATTTATTATTACACTAAGCTCATGACACCGAAACCTTAACAAATTATAGCAAACCCCACTTAGAATTGTGCCCCAAGACTGGGTGTTTTGCCAAACACCCGAGTATTTCCTCAAATGTTAAATACGTTCATTTGACATGGTAATCGTTGTGACATAACCGAACGGGGATTGTCAGTCCCAATAGATTTATTCATAGCATTCGCGTTCACTTCAAAAAATCAGTGTGTAGTTTCCGAGTCCTCTACAACTTTTATTTTTACCACAACAGTGCTTTCTGTGCAACTTTTTAGAGTTATAATCAAATGAAAATCAGTGTGTAGTTTCCGACAACTTTTACCGTTTATTTTCTAGAAAATTCATCGGGTAACGATACGACGCGATCCACCCGAAGAAATGGAGCTAAGGCATAGTTCTATAAGCCTATATTTTTCTCTAGTCACCAAAGTCTACCAATTTTTCTAGAATTTATTCACAAGCTACCGATCTAAAACAGTCCCATCATTTTGACTAGAAAAATGTGTATCTTGAGTTTTAACTTATTTTTACCCCCATGTACAATTTAGAAACTATACATAATCATAATCATAATCATAATATACAAATACATGATAATCTGTAAATAATACATATGTGATTAAAAATATAATAGGAATAATAAGAGTAATAATCTTACAAAAGAAAATTGAAGAGGTTATCACCAAGAACAAAAATCAAAACCCTAGCTTTGAAACCAAGATTTTTAACCACCCAATATGATTTTATAACCCGTACAAGATCTTTTATAAATCTCTTTACATCAGCCCTTAAACCTCAAGAAAATGATGATTATGATGAAGTTGTGATGTTTTAAAACAAAGGATCATCAATGCTTCAACACTTCAACTCTTTGATAATATGTTTAGTAAGAATTTGATAGAATTTTGGGGTGTGTTCATGGAAGGGGGACGACACACATAAAGAATCAAGGTGAAAAGAAGTGAATATGAAAGAAGAAATGAGTTTGAGGTGATTAGTTGTTTAAATTAGCCTATAATGGTTAACATGCAACAAGTATCTCCAAGTGTCCCAACAAGCCTAATAGTTGGACACATATGAAGACTTTGTCACCACATGGAGTTTAATCTATGTGGTGGACGTTTTTGTTTAGTGAGGGAATGGGGTTATGGTTAAATTTTGTATAATTTTTGAATAAGTGAGTAGTTTTAGGGCTAACTGGTAAAAACGTAAATTATTACAAGATTTTAGATGGAACCACAAAAAATAAATGTAAATATTAAAAATAAAATTATGACATATAGGATACTTATCTGAAATAATAAAAATATGTAGAACATGTAGACTAATATTTAGTCTAAAGTCGGGTTCGCGTTTAATAAACGTTTTGTTACGAACGTGAGATAATCTATCCGGTTAACCGAAAAAAATTATACAAAAATAAAATAAATAATAAAAGTGTAAGATTAAATAATGACCCGAAAACTACGAGTTGTTATAAGTTAATATGAATTTATGTTTGTTATTGACAGAACATAGAAAGATCGTAAAATATAAATAAACATTTTTACGGCTTATTTGTATTAACACTCTCAACACAATAGTGTTTTCTACAAATTACTATCACCAAATGAAGAGCTTGAACTAGTGTACAGAAGTTTAGTTTAGAGCTAATTATTTAGTTTAGTTTTTACTTTGGTCAACGCGGGTCAAAATGTAACCGTTTTAAATAACTTATTTTCTTGCCTTTTACTTCTTCCCTATAATGAGTATAAATATTGCTTATATTCCTTCTTTTTTAGTTGTTGAGTTTAGTCAAATGTGTGAAACTTTCACAAACTCTCTCAATTTCAATATTTTCCAACAAGAACCTTTATATGGAGCAAATTTGCTTCGTCTTTAGGTCTCAAGTGTAGATTTTACAGGAGACGTTCAGATTGGACCTCAAGTCCTCCGTCAAAATGTCAGGCATCTACAGAAAACTAAGAGGGGCTTTGCAGTTTCTTTTGGGAAATCTTCATGATTGGAAAGTATGTTTTTTTGTTTCTAAATATTCCTCTAATATGCTTTTGGTTTAAATACAATTAATACATTACCTTATATTGTGCTTTTATTTTATAGATAGAAAATTCTATTGTGTATCATGATCTTCCATAAATCTATCAACATGATCTGTTTCAACTTAAAAACGTTGTGAAAAACATCAAAGAAAGCTATAAACATATGAATTCTCCTTGAACTGCTTGAACCTCTTATTGAACTACTTGAACCAAAGGAATAACCTCCACTTGAACTGTTTCAAACAAAAGGTACGACCTCTCCTTAAACTGCTTGAACAAAAGGGAAGGCCTCTCCTCTAATAAAGGCCATACTGCGAATCAACCATGGTTGCTTCAACTCTTCATTAGTTGGAACAAGGTCAAGGAATAGAATTGAAGCCTAATTAACAAAAACATAACCGGTTATTTTATAAACACAAACTACTCAAAACTAGTTCAAAACTTTAGAATGCATCAAACATAGCCATTGCATTTGGTCATATAGTATTCCAAACATAGGCATTGCAAACAATTCAAAAAGCATCAAACATAGCGATTACATAATGTATTTCAAACATAACAATTACCAAAAGCATGTTATGTATGCATCTGGTCATGCTATCTATGCATTTGGTCATGCTATCTATGCATCAAACCAATTCAGAACGCATCAAACATAGCATGAACAAAATGCATACTCTACACATATAGCATTGTCGTGTTAAACATATAAAGTAGAAAAGGTATGTTTACTTGCTGATGACATCAATAACGTCTATTTTATAGCATCATTTATCTCAGCTATATTGCTCGTTTTACATTATTTATGCATGAATTGGTACTTAATTGCTTATCTTTATGATTTGCAGTAATTATCGAGCAAAAGGTGGAAGTTAATCGAATGACACACACTTTGGAGCATAAACAAAGAAATCAAGAAAGTTTATTGTTTCTGAAAACCTATACGTCGTATCCATTAACAAAGATACGGCGT
>BQNB010064246.1:0-26269 GCA_026074375.1 Tanacetum coccineum
AGTTTGATTGTTTCAAAACTTTATTTCATAAATTTTAACGTAAATAATTTTGGTTTATTAGTTTGTGAAAACATCGTATCACTGTTTGGGCTATCATAATCCAGAGGTTATGTAGTAAACGTTTGAGGAACTAGGACACTTTAAATCGTAAATCCAGCAAAACGATAAGATTTTATCTTTTTAAGTTTCTTCAAAAGTTAGTGGATGATAAATTATGTTAAATATATAACATAATTATTTTATAGTGTTTCGATCGACGAATGATAACGACAAATGTGTCAAGCTTTAATAAAATCGAGTCTTATAATATTTAAATATATTTTTATAATTAATATAAAAATATTACATTTGATACCTTTGAGAATATGAAAATGACAATATATACCCTTGGTATATATTAATTTACAAATTTAACCCTTTACTTTAAATCTTTAAACATTTAACTCCTTAACTTTAAAGTATGGCAAAACAAGCCCCTGAAGTTTAACTTTAGGATAATTACATTTTTGGCCTGAAAGTTATATAGTTTCTAAAATTACAATATATACCCTTGTGCATGAAATATTTTGCGTTTTTAGTCCAAATTCCATAATCTTTGTATTTTTGATCTCAAAATCAATTTGCAGCTTATAGCTTATTACTATAAGATAAAATAAGTAAGTTTTACGAGCTTGTAGCTTATGAAAAGAGCTTATGAGTTTAAAATCCAAAATGGGCACGTTTGGTTTAGAAACAATAACCCGATGGGTTAGGTCTTTTAGGATTAGTTTTAATGATTATAAAAGTGATAAGTGAGCTTATAGAAATAGCTTATTACAATAGCTTATGGCTTTTAGCTTATGTGGTTTATGAATAAAGCTTATTAGGGTTTTAAGGGTGCGTTTGGTTTAGGAAAACCAAACGAGTAAGCTTTAGGGTTTAAGGGCTTAACTCATGTGATCATAAAAGATGTATAGGAGCTTATATATAATCTAAAACATGATAAGAGCTTATTGAACGAGTAGAAAAGCTTACTAGTACACGAATGGTTGAAATGGGTCAAAATGAGCAAATATAACCCGAAAACTTTAGGAGATGAATCAAGAGATTCTTTCTTCTTAACCTTGGCTTCTAAATAGATTATTCTTCCTTACTTCTCTTCTAAGACATGGATAAAGCATATTTTTAAAGTAGTTTTGAGTTTTGATGGTGAATTAAGAATGTGTGCATGTATGCGTATATATATAGGGTAAAAGAAGAAGTGGTTGCCAAGTTGGGTGGAGTGGTGGCCAATTTGAGTAAAGTGGTGGCCAAGGGTTTGCTAGGTATGACTATTAGAACCTAGGAGGTGATGGAGGTGGTTCGATTGCCTTGGAGCCCAAGGTGGTGATGGAGGTGGTAGGGTGCTAGCTAGGTGGTGATAAGTTGGTGGTGACAAGGTGGTAGGCTAGGTGGTGCATCATGGTGGTTGATGGTTTCTAGGTTAGTAACTAGTTTCGACTAGTTTAGGGTTTTCGAGTTAGGGTTTTAGTTTTTGGGACGAGTTAGGGTTAGGGTTGTATGGAAAAACTAGTTTAAATGTTGTGCTATATCGGGTTGTATCATAAGCTTAAAGGAGTTATACTAGGGTTTTGGAGGGAAAAACATATTCAAAAGTTATGCATTGTACACTTGTACACATGCCTTAAAAGCTTGTACATTTATTTTGTATGTAAACATTACATATAGTTAGAGTTTTGTTATAAACGTTAACGTTTAAAATCCGTTTTGATAAAACGTTATGGAAAGTACGTTAAATAGATAACGTATGGATTTTAGAACATATTACTTGACATATTAGAATGTTTACTTGACATAAACGTTGATGGAATTGGTATTGGTGGTTGTGTGAGCACGTTTACTTTTGTAATGTATGTTACGTTACATTATGGATGGAATAAAGAAAAAATCTTTCCATGAAAATGGTTGCATCTAATTTAATATATGGAAATTACACTGAGGAAAATTGCATCTGATTTAATAGATGGATAATTACATAGGAGAAAATTGTAGGTTGTTATAGGTTGCGACATTGATGGCTCAGACTTCATCACTTCAGACTCAGTTGACTACAACACTTGGACGTATTCAGACACTAGAGGCTAGAGATTCAAAGCCTCAGGATAAGCCAGCTGAGGCTGGTAGCAGTTGTTAGTCTTGTATCATTTGTAGCTATCCTATATAGCCTATTAAGTTTTTATGGGTTACTCCTAGCTAGTAGGCTGTAGGGATTTTTGTTTTATTTTTTTTAGCTATCATTGTATGGCATGCTAAGTATTATGGGTCACCCCCAGATAACATTGCCTTAGGACCATATTGTGAGTCCCAAACTGAACAGATCTTTATGACTTCTCGATCCATAATTTCTATTGGTTCTTTCCACAAGTTGAGTGTCATCGGAGCGAAGCTCATTTCTCATTAGATGATGAGGATTCGTCAGATAGGCATTTCTTAAATTAGAAAGTGGAAAGCTTATTGTAGACATTTACTGAGTTCTTCAGGAAGCTCAAGTTTGTATGCCACTGGGCCAACCCTTTTTTGAGGATCTTAAATGGTCTAATGTACCGGGGGTTGAGCTTTCCTCGCTTTCCGAATCGGATGACACCTTTCTGAGGTGACATTTTAAATTACACGAATCTCCGACTTAGAATTCAAGATTTTGCTTACATTGGTGTAAACTCCTTTCCGGTCTCTTGCAGCTTGCAGGCGTTTCAAATTTTGCACTATCTTTTCGGTGGTTTCATGGATTATCTCTGATCCTGTGAGTTGAACATCTCCAACTTGGCATGCAGTACCAGGTGATCTGCACTTTTGACCATAAAGTACCTCAAATGGTGCTGCCTTAATACGGACATGGTAACTGTTATTATAAGAAAATTCTACCAATGGTAAGTGTCTTTCCCATCCTTTTCCAAAATCTATGACACATGCTCGAAGCATATCTTCGAGTGTTTG
Source organism: Tanacetum coccineum (assembly GCA_026074375.1). Classification (NCBI taxonomy): domain Eukaryota; kingdom Viridiplantae; phylum Streptophyta; class Magnoliopsida; order Asterales; family Asteraceae; genus Tanacetum; species Tanacetum coccineum. Next base: position 2,974 of record BQNB010064246.1, read on the forward strand.
GATGGTTTCTTTTACTTTGGACTCGGTCTCGGGATGATATGTTGTACCTCACATCTAATGAGTACCAAATCTTTCTGCATTGATGACAGAATCTGGATGTGATATGATGTTATTGATTGATTCTGATGGATATCGGCACTCTATGCCGTGAAACTTTTCCTTTATATACAACCTTGTAAGGGTTTCCATACTATCTGTCACTCTGGTGGGGATTATACATGTGCTGATTGGAAAGCAGTCTACAATGACCCAAACTGTGTCATGTTCGCTTGATGTTTTGGGTAGTTTTGTAACGAAGTCCATCGTTATTCTTTCCCATTTCCATGTAGGAATCTCTGGTTGTATCAGTAAGCCGGATGGCTTCTGACATTCTGCTTTAACTCTAGAGCATGTTAAACACTTGCCAACATACTCAGCGATGATTGCCTTCATGTTAGGCCACCAATAGAGTTTCTTTAGATCCTGATACATCTTGTTAGAACCTAGGTGAATGGAATACTTTGATTTATGGGATTCATGCATGATTTAAGCTTATTACCAAAGAGTGGTAACCAACTTTGATTCTTGATACATCAGGTTCCATCAGGACGTACTTCAAATGCTTTGTCCATTCCTCGTAGGTTCTCAGCTTTGATGTTCTCTTCTTTGATTGCCTTGGTTTGGGCTTCGAGGATTTGTGATGGTAATTTTGGGTGAAGGGTCATGACTAATGATCTAACTCGGAGTGGTTTGATTCGTTCCTTCTGGCTTAAGGCATCTGCTACAACATTTGCCTTTCAGGATGGTAGCGATCTCAAAATCTAATCTGCGAGCAATTTTACACCAACGGCGTTGTTCATGTTCAAACTCTTTCTGATCCAAGGATATGCTGAAGATTTTATGATAAAGTGAACACAATACACTTTATGCCATACAGATAGTGTCTCCAAAATTTAAGAGCGAACACTATTGCTCCTAATTCAAGGTTATATGTGGTATAGTTCTCTTCATGAGGCTTGAGTTGTCGGGATGCATATGCAATAATTTTTTCTCTTTACATTACACTGCTCTAGACCTTTGATGTTAATGATACAGTAAATGACATATCATGTTTTCTTTGGTAATGCTAAGATTGGAGCTTCACAAAGTTTCTGTTTTAGCAATTGGAAAGCTGACTCTTGGTTTTCTCCCCAGGTATACTTCTTGTTTTTCTGGGTTAATTCAGTCAAAGACTTTGCAATCTTCAAAAAACCTTCAATAAATCTACGATAATAGCCGACGAGTCCTTAGAATTGGCATACTTCTGTGGGTGTGGTAGGAGATGCCCAATTCTTAAATGCTCTCATTTTGGTAGGGTCAACTGTGAATTCTTGACTGGTATCACGGTGCCGAGAAATTGCACGATACTGATCCAACAAATCACATTTGGAGAACTTGGCATACAATTTATTCTTTTGAGTAATACCAAGATTATTCTCAGTGATTTTGGCGTTGTTCCTTTCTTGTTACGGGGAGTACGATGAGAAATATCATCGATGCATACTAATCATAAAATTTATCCAAGTATGGTTTACATACACGGTTCATGAGATCCATGAACACAGCAGGTGCGTTAGTTAAACCAAATGGCATCACTTGGAATTCATAGTGTCCATTACCTGTTTGAAAGCAGTCTTAGGAAATATCTTATCCTGACTCTCAGTTGGTGTTCGCCTAATCTTAAGTCAAATCCCCCTCGAGTAACACTCGAACTTTGAAGTTGGTCGAATAAAATCATCGATCCTGGGTAATGGGTAACGCTTCTTTAATCGGTTGAGTTTATTCAACTCCCGATAACAATACATCATACTGAAGATCCGTCTTTCTTTTTAACATAAGTTAGGAGTACCCAAGGTGAAGTACTGGGTGGATAAAACCTCGTCTGCTAAACTCTTGTAGTTGGTCCAGATAAGTTCTGCTTTTTCTTGGACTACGTTTGGGTCTTGGTGAGCGTTCTTGTCCCTCAGCAAGTATGCTCTTCCATGGGCACTGTTGTTTACCTTTGGGCACTGTTGTTTGTAATGCCCTTTCTCTCCACAGGCATGACAAGTTACTAACACTGGTTGCAGGTTGCTTCCAGTGGCTAGCCCTTTGTTTTTGCAGTTCCTGGTTAGATGACCCACCTTGTTGCAAGTCTGACACTTGACAATGCAAGGTCCTGTGTGATGTAGGATGCATTTCTTACACATGGGAAGGATTTCAGTATACCTATTGTTTTCAGTTGGAGCGACAACATAAGCCTTGATGGTTTCTTGCCTTCTATTCTGTTGTTGTTGGTAATCATTGTTGCGGTTGTTACTTGATCCATTAACCTCTGGGTTATGGTAATGGCTTCCTCTAAATTTTGAGGCTTTGAAGCGGTAACATTCCCTTCATACTTCTGGGTAATCACGATGAAGATTCTATGGAGTTTCTCAGAATTTTGGCACAATAGTTGCATTAAAAACTACCAATTTTGGAATATTCTTATGTACAGTTTGAGATCTATTTCATGTTACAGCTGATTGTAGAATTATCTTTCATTTTCTTGATCTCAGTTCGGGGACAATACTTCTTTATTAAGAGCTTTTTAAATTCGGACCAGGTAATCTTGTAGGCTTCCTCTATTCCAATAGGCTGGCCGAATGAATTCCACCAGGACAAAGCTTCTTTAGTTAAAGTACAAGTAGCAAATTTCACTTTGCAGTCCTCAGTACAGTTACTACGGAAAAATACCGGATTCATATCGTTTAAACCAGAAGTGAGGCCAACAGCGCCTTCGTACCTTTTGAAATTTGAAAGGTTGGCATCTCCATAAAACTCTTTTGTAGGCTACATTTTCTTGCTACAGGAGCTTCTCTTAGTTCGGTGTTGATATTGTTAGTATTTGCCATGGTAGCAGCTTGTGCTTCCAGAGCTGCGAAAACACTATCAGTAACTAGTTTCATGATGGCGGCCTGAGTCATGGGTGATACTGTAGTGTGATGTCCTCTTGGGGAGGCAATTTTATTAACATTTATAAGACAACACAAAATAAGAATCATATCACAAATTATTTGTATAATGTATGGAAATTTTGACAATGACTTATTTAATACAAGTTCTAACAATGAAATACACATTCTTTGATATTACGTTGCAGGATATAACGAGAAATTTTGGAATTGACACTCTAACAAACATCTAACTCATTAGGTTTCTCGGGGACTAGTTTACTTCTCAGTGGTTTCAATATGATCCATAACAAGTTATCCAACTCTGCAAAGATAGACTCATTTAGAAGTCTTAGATTCTAAAAGATTTATGCTCAACGTCTTGATTATTAATCATATCCATGATACTTGGGTATAAAGGTTTAAGAAAATGGATGGTAAGAGAACCATAGTAATTCCGGATACATCAGGGTATGAGTAATCGTAATACAGGAAATATGATAGACAACCATGACATACATAAATCGGTATCATGAAACAGCGAGGTATAATAGAATCACCACTGTATTAAGTCATAAACAACTTGTCTACATATTTTACATAGTCAAAATTTGACATGTGTCTTTATTTATGCCATGCATCCAGTGGTTGGATTCTAGAAAAAACTGTAAATGATAGGTTCTAGTACTAGTAGTTGGTGGTCTCCTTGTGAGTTCTTGAGCTCTAGATCTTGTCAGAATACTCTTCTCATCTTATCGGTGGCGAAACAGGATATCCTCGATGATCACTCAGCGTAGAAAGTCTGACGCGTGCAAGAACAATCTCGTCGTCTTAGCCTAATTTGCTCTCTCTTGAAATCCAGAATATTATAGGTACGGGCTTCTTGAAGTTCAGTTTCTAGTTGGTCAAAATCTCATTGTATGATTACTTGACCATTACCAAGACCTTATATCTTATCTTTTATGCGCTCAATGTGCTCAAGAGGGGGCTCATCTAAGTGATTCCAAATAGTTTCGATCTGTTCCTCATGACGTGCGTAAGACATGTCTAGAGCGCCATGATAATTCTCTCCAATCTCAAATACTTGAGGTGGAGCAGAAGGATTCAGTAGAGGAAGATGATAGGAAACGGGCTTATTTCTGAGTGGGTAAAATCTCTTCAGGAAGAAAGAAATCTTAAGGATCAAACATTGGTGATGGTGGTTAAAACAATTAGAGATAGAGGCAAAACAGTTGGTGGAGCAATAGGAGCTCGTGGTAGTGGAATAGGTGATTCATTACTAGTAGCATTATATTTGCCTTTTGCCTGACCTTATATATTGGATCATCCGGAAGGTGATATGGCTAGCGAGGCTAAAAGATACTTAGATAAAAAGGATCAGGAGAGGTGTTTCCCGGTGAGGCTGGGAAATAGTTTGGTGAAGCCGGAGTATAGTCAGGAGTATGTATAGAGGAAAAAGCATCCTCAATATCAGAATCAGATGGGACGATAATAAGGTGGGTGGATGTAGACATAACTATGTAACAACCCAGTGGAAAAATAACTTAAGTTATTTATATATAATTAATAGTTATGTATCATTTGCTACGCAAATCTCTTTACATACTATTCAGGAAATTGCTGTGGCACGAGGTCTTTTCTATGGATGGAAAAAAGTGGTTATGTTTAGGTTTTAACCTTGTTCTCTATAACCGAGGCTCTGATACCAATCTATAACACCCCATATTTGTCTTATAGCAGCGGAAGTAATTTGGGTATTACTTCATGATAACAGTCATAATCTTAGAAATACGACACAAAAGGTGACGTTTTTGGAAATTTAGTTTCATTCCATATATATCAGAGTTTTTCAAAAGAGGTCTAAACTGTACATTGAAAAATATGAAGTTTGAATGATAACAAGTTTGTTCGTTCCTCAAGTCCAATGCCCACTCCGTGCCATTAGATTGTCAATACCTGAGATAAAACATGCTAAAGGATCAAACAGAAACAGTTGAGTGAAATCACAGTGTGTAATGAAATTTTTGAATACAAGTCATCTAAGTGGTAATAATTGCAACGTAATTCAATTAGCAATGAAATACAGTATTATGCCCTAAGTCATGCAACCCAAACAGTAACATCCGAAGTTAATTTAACGACTTGAAAGAACAATTGTCCTTAAGGAAAGGTAACTTGTCAAAGTTATCCTTTATTCTCAAATATAGTGCGTTTGGTTACCCCATGTACGGGTACACCAACGGGAGTTGTCACCCCCCAATATATCTATTCACAATATTCGCGTTCACTCGCAAGTGACTAATTGTTCATGATTAAGAAATATTAGCAGTGAGAAGACTCAGAGAATAACATTTAGCGATAAGCATACAGTTGGGAAAAAACTTGTTTAAAGGTTTATAGCATGTTTTCCACGAGATTTAGAAAAACATATCAAAGGTGGGACTAAGAACTCATTGAAAGGTAGTTGATTGATTTGAAATTTAATTCAAATAGAAGTAAACAGCCTCGTCACGCAACCTAGGGTAATATGTCAAGTCTTAGTTTGAGTGTAAACCTTATTTCAAACTTTATTTCATAAAGTAAGTATTAGTTAGTTATTTAATTGTGAAAATATCGTTCGTGTTGGGCTATCATAATCCAGAGGTCATGTAGTAAACGTTTGAGGAGCAAGGACACTTTAAATCGTAATCCAACAACTCGTCAAAACATCTACTTAAATGAAGTCTCCTCACATGAAACTCCCTAGTAACGTGATATGTTATAGATTAAATGATAAGGTTTTATCTTTTTAAGCTTCTTCAAAAGCTAGAGGATGATAAATTATGTTTAAATATGTAACATAATTAGTTTTATAATGTTTCGATCGATGAATGATAACGACAAATGTGTCGGGCTTTAATAAAATCGAGTCTTATAATATTTAAATATATTTTATATATAATATAAAAAATAATAAATTTTTACCTTTGAGATATGAAAATGGCGACAATATATTTACCTTGTTATTTATTTAATTTACACTTTAACCCCTTAATTATATGATTTTAAAACATTTAACCCTCAACTTTAAAATATGGCAAAACAAACCCCTGAAGTTTAACTTTAAGATAATTATATTTTTGGCCCGAAAGTTATATAGTTTCATAATTTACAATATATACCCCTTTGCATAAAATGATTTGCGAATTAAGTCCAAAATCTATAATAGTTGTATTTTTCAATCTCAATAGTATTTTTCAGCTGATGGCTTACTACAATAAGCTAAAATAAGTAAGTTTTATGAGCTTGTAGCTTATGAAAAGAGCTTATGAGCTTAAAAATCCAAAATGGGCACGTTTGGTTTAGAAATAATAACCCTATGGGTTAGGGCTTTTAGGATTAATCTTTAATGATAATAAAAGTGATAAGTGAGCTTATAGAAATAGCTTATTACAACATCTTATAGCTTATAGCGTATTAGATTCACAAAAAGAGCTTTTAGGGTTTTAAATGCGCGTTTGGTTTAGGAAAACCAAATGAGTAAACTTTAGGGTTTAAGGGTTGATTTCATGAGATCATAAGGATGTATAGGAGCTGATATATATTCTAAAAAAATACAAGAGCTTATTGAACAAGTAGAAAAGCTTACTAGTACACGAACTAGGTAAAATGGGTCAAAAAGAAGAAATATAACCGAAGTCTTTTATGCGATGGATTCAAGAGCTTCTTTCTTCTTAACCCTTGGCTTCTAAATGGCTTTATACTTTCCATTATTCCCGTTCTTAGCTTGACTAGGAACCATGATTGAAGTAGTATGTAAGTTTTGATGAGTGAATAAAAGTGTGTGTATGTTTTGTGTTATATATCGGGTGAAAGAAAGAGTGGTGATAAGTTAAGTGGAGTAGGGACCAAGTTGAGTGGAGTAGGACCAACGAATATAGATAGGATGACCATGGAGGGCTAGTATGGTAAACTTAGAGAGGTGTAAGGAGTGGAGAGGGGTTCGCTTATGGAGGGTGGTAATGAGGTGGTTTTGCTTGGTGAGCAAGGGTGTGGCTAAGGTGGTAGGGTGTTAGGGTGGTGACAAGGAGTCTAGCAAGTAGGTGGATCATGGTGGAGGGAGGGTGGTTGCTTGGTTAGACCTAGTTCGAAACTAGTTAAGGTGTTGCAGGTTCATTATGGTTTTTGGGTTAGGGTTTTGGATTTTGGACGAGCTATGGGTTGTCAATAGAGGGTAAACAATGTTCATATGTGTAAAGTTTGTGTTTTAAAAGGTTGTACGAAAATCCTTAAGAAAATGGAGGGAAAATGCATATTTTGAATTTCATGTATTATCGGGTTGTACATTGAGCTTTAGAAAGAGTTGTACATTGGTTTAGGAGGGAAAATGTAATTCAAATATTATGAAACGCTACCTTGTCAAGTCTTGATAGCTTGAAACATTTGTTTTATATGTAAACATTACATATAGTTAGGGTTTTGTTATAAACGTTAACGTATGAAATCCGTTTTGATATAATGTTATGGATAGTATGTTAAATAGATAACGTATGGTAAAATGGTGATTAAAACATATTGCTTGACATATTATAACGTTTACTTGACCTAAACGTTGATGAAATTGGCATTGGTAGGTTGCGTGAGCACGTTTACTTTTGTAATGTAAGTTACGTTACATTATGAATGGAATTAAAGCTACATATCTTTACCATGATATGGTTGCATCTTAATTTAAATAGATCTATATTATATGGGAATTTACATAAATTTAATAGATGGACATTAACAATAAAGAACAGTTTTGGGTTGTTATACCGTTTTCTATAAATAACAAGACAGAAGTAGAAAAAATATAAATAGACACATTAATTATGTCACAATTATAGCATCCGCTATAAAGCATCAGTATTTGCCTGAATTTAATTTTTCTTAGGGTTAGGCAATGGTGATCTGTTAAACCCTAGCTCCTAGGAGACTTTACACCCCTTACTGCTTAATGGCAATATACACACTAGTAGTCCACTTGTCTAACTATCTAATAGAATTAGAACGTTATATAACAACCCAAGAATTTTCATCAACCTATTTTACTATTATCACAATTATACGGGGAGATTTTTCGCTTTATTACATTACTTGCATTGTCAATTATTCAAGTATGTCATGTAATACTTGCATACTAAAGTAGACGCGCTCACGCAACTATCTTTGAAATCCTATCTTTATAAATGTCAAGCAAACATCTCCATTGTCAAGTCATATCATCATATCTTTTACAAAGTACATATTCCTATATGTAACCATTCGCAACTTTATCTAAACGGGCTTTAAACCGTTATCATATGCCTTTAAAACCCTAATTTCATGAAGAGTTAACATATAAAGTGACATCTCATTTGAAATATATAATCTCTTTAAATCAAAGTACAAATCCTTAAAAGCTCAATGCATAAGTCATTAAGCATGATCTCCAAAATAGCCATTTTACCTCCGTTTTTCATTCTAATTTCTTCACCACCACTTGTGAGCAAGCTACTACACTCATTTTATAATATGTAAACCCTAATTATCCCATTCATAAGCTTTCATTCATGCTTTTATACTCAAAATCTTAATTTCATAACCTTTAAAACCACTAAAAACCAAGATACGTATTCGAAACCATGAACGTTTCTTGGCTTTTTATTCCATTTTAACCCAAACAACACTCAAATAAGTTGAAAATAACTTCATTATTCAATCATATCAATCCTATTCAATCATTTATTCATACATTATACTTATTGTACGTAAAACATATTCTAAGAAACCCTAAATTCGTACGTATTGGTTCATTTAACCCGTTTACTCGTTTTAAACCATTCTAATCCCAAATAACCAACCAAGGGCCATTATAAACTCATAAAATGAGTTTACAAATTATTATCTATCATTAACTTGGCAATTTGCAAGAAATCAAAGCCTAGAAGAGACCCTTAACAAAATCTACGGAAAACCTAATTATGCCTCTTATTGTAAATTTGGACCCGTTTCTCAATTTCAACCCATTTTACTTAAAACAACGACCAAACCTTCATTTTATATTACTTTATATAAGCACCTAGGTTTGTATCACATCATTTCCTAATCAAGAGTAGGGCAAAATATAAGCAAGAAGGGTCACAGAAAACCCTAAAACGCTAGTTAATACCGTACTCCCATTTCTTCAATTCTACTCCATTTTAACCCAAAAAGAATTGTAATCTTTGTAATTACTATTAATACCCAGACCCTTAACAACCTATTTCATCAATCCTTAATCATTCATAACACAATGTACCTTGTTAAAACCTTTGAACATCATGTCGAGCCCAAAAATGACCCGCACCCTTTGTAACTTCATTTTAACCCATTTAAAAACTACCCATGTGCAAATAACTTTCATGGATACCTTCTAGACATCCCCAAGCAGCTTACCCACCTGCTTGAGCCTTCTCTTGGTCAAAATTGAAGCCACATGAACCCTTTGTCTCATTTCTAAGCCGCTTGCGCCTTTAAGGAGTCCACAACCTTCATTTTAGCCTCTAGACTTCCACAACTCATGGTATAGCTTCAAAAAATCAGCAGATAGCTTGTACACATGTCTCTCAATAGATCCTAAGTGTTGCTTACTCATTATACCTTCAAACAAGTATAAATAGGGCCCTTGTGTGTTCATTCATACTCGCACCACATCTCTTCTCTCTCAAACCCAATTGGCAGCAATCCTTTGCTCCCTTATGATCCTAGGATCATTAAAGAAGTTCAAGAAGCGAAGCCTTGAAGAATTGAAGCCCCGGAGTAAAGATACAAGGCGTACGAGTGGAAATACTACCCGAAACGACCCGTTTCCACCATTTTTGCTCCTTGAAGCTCAAACCCAGGTTTTGAATGTTCTACTTCTGCTAATACACCCTTATAATGTTCATATGATCCTCAAAATATACTCTGTTAAGTTTTCATAAAAATCAATTCATTGCTTATTTTCCATTTTGATCAAAAACAGTAAACCCGAAACATAATTTCGTATTTTTCTTAAAATAACTGTCGTATAATGTTAACTATTGTTAGATCTATCCTAGCATGCTTAAATAATGTTAAAATAACTACTTTATTGATTAATGAAGGAATTTGAACTTAAAAACCGGGTTTACGTTTTGAAACCCTATATGACCCGTTGTTGCTTCCTAGCTTAACGAATCGTTATTTTAAACTTGTGAGCGTTAAAACCTCATATTTTAGTTTATTATAACTTATAAATGTCTAATGAAATGTTAAACTAAGCTTTAACGGCATTTGGGACAGTTTTATATTATAAATCAAATGCAGGGGTTATATCTAAATTTTTGAAACTTATAACTAAAGGGACTAAAGTGTTCATTTTATCAAAGTTATAATCAGGGTTCTATTTTGCTCACTTTCAAGTCCAAGGTTTACTTTGGTATATCTTTCAAAGTTGAAGACCAACAGTCGTAAAAAGTGCAAAACCTCTGGGGTCTTTTGTAAATTTCTAGTAACCCTAGGGTCACAAAATGAAACTTTTTGAAAAAGTATAAAAAAAACACATTCAAAACATTAACAGACATACTTTTAATTAACGCTTGTCGTGCTTAAATTCCAGATATTGAATAAAAAACACCTTAAAAAACCAATGATATCGTATCACAATACTAGGGAGCTTCATATTAAGAGGTTTATCTTGGTATTACATTTTGACTGAGTTGTTAGGTTTACGATTTAAAGTGCCCTAGCTCCTTTCATCAAACGGTTTACTGAATGACTTCTGAATTATGATGGCCGAACGGTGTTACAATTATTCCAAATCTTCATTCATATCATAACTCCTCAAACTAATGTTATAGATTGCAATCTTCCTAAGACTCAACATATTTACTCAGGTTGCGTGACGTGGCTGTTTACTATTTTTTACATACCTATAAAACCATCCCGGTTAAGATTGTGATAAGGTCGTCAGCTTTCATTTCAGAATATTTATTACATCACTATCAGGTGACAGTCTAACTCCGCCTTTACTATAAACCCGCGAGGGGGATACATGCTTGTTACAAACTCTTTTACATACTCGTTTATCTTATAACAATGTGATTACTTTTGAAAGACTTAATGAATTTACTCATATTTCAATCTTTTGAATACTTTATAAACCTGTGATACCTGATATAAACCATGAATGCAAGTGTTTTCTAAATGTATGCTATCCAGATATATTATTGCCTAAGTAGCTTCCAGTGCCATTATTTCCATATCATGAATCATTAATTACTTGCATTGCGAGTGAACGCGAATATTGTGAATAGATCTATTGGGGGTGACGGCTCCCGTTGGTATACCCATGCTTGGGGTAGCCAAACGCACTATATTTGTCCTAATAGGTAACCTTGGCAAGTTATCTTTTCCACGGGGACATCTGTCCCTAACCAATATCACTACGGTGATTTCCTTGTTAATGTATTGATGTCATGAGCTTAGGTACAATAATAATGTTACCCTGATTTTCCATGATAATTGTATTCGTTGCAATTATTACCATTATAGTGACTTGCATTCAACCATATAATATTCAACTGTTTTCCATGATAATACTGTTCTCTATAATAATACTGATCTCCATGATAATTATCCCAGTAATGCCAATATTTCCATTATAACTTGTATTCAAACTGCTTATCAAACCTATGAATTTCACTCAACCTTTGTGTTGACCCTTTCTAGCATGTTTATCTCAGGTAATTGAGCAAGTTGCGGTACGGAGTGGCATGGACTCGAAGGTGGCTGAACTGTTATCATTCAAACATGATGTTTTAGATTTTGGGACCTGCATTTTGTAAAAACTCTGATTATAATGAATGATAACTAAATTTTTCCAACAACGTCTCTTTTAAAGTTGTTTTCTATGATTATGATTGTTGTATCCATGAAGTAATACCCCAGATTAGCTTCCGCTGCTATATTGTAAAAATGGGGGTGTTACAATTTATGTACCATGATCTCTATTTTGGCGGGAAGACCTTGATAAAGATGGAGAATGTGGGTTTGATTGTCTAACCTTTGCTCTAGTTTCGTCGAAGGCCCACCGCGAAGCGTGTAGGGCTTTGCGTGGCAGATTCGCATACTGGTAACCATCCCAAAGGTGGTTTTACGCCACTCGAAACTTATTCGAAGGTTATTGGTTGTAATTGGGAGAAGATCTCATTCAGGCTTCGAAGGGGATACCTTCGAACTGGAGAAGAGGGTACGTCATCACTAACATAGTGTCATAGATTCTAACATGAGCTAGAACTTCAAGAACCGGTAAGTTAAGATGCGAATCCGCAAATTCATCTTTGATAGATTCTTTGGGTTCATTTGGTTTTGGTGTTTCAATCTAATTGACCGTTAAAGTGTTGACTTGTAGTTGGTTCTTTTGAATGCTGGTAGTAAAGTTGAAACACGTTTGGATAGCATTGACTGATTTGAAAGAATTAAAGGAACTTTGAGGATCCCCTGTTGGGTAAGAATGACCAGTCGAGGTTGAGTTCGGATTTAACTTCGGGTTCTTTATCGTGTTGCTCGGGAGTGCTCCATTTATTCGATCATTGAATGCCTTTAACAGAGTGTCTAATTTTTTGGTAATCTCGCTGTGATGTTGTTTGAAATCAAATTCAAACCTAGTTCTCTTAGCGTCTTGAGATGCCATGAAGTTAGACACCAATCCTTCGAGACTTGTTTGATAAAAATTTTGAGGATTTTTGTTGAAGGATCGGTTTGGGAATGAACCGTTTGATTGAAAACGATTAGGTGGATTTGAAAATTGCTTTTGAGAATTTTGAGGTTGCCTCTACCTAAGGTTTGGGTGACTTTTCTATGACGGATTATTGGTGTTACCAAGGTTATTTTGCTTGGGCTTAAAAGTGTACCACTTACCTCCCCGCTTCGTCAGTATGCGAGGATGCATAGTCAACAAAAGCTTGCTTGGGATTTTCCATACAATATTGAGTGTCGTGGGGACCACTACAAATTTCACATGAAGAAGGTGATTTTGTTCACTTGAATGGGTTGGTTAGGAGCAAAATGAGCTTCCATTAAACGCTGGACTTGATTTTCGAGCTTGATGAGATGACGCTCGAATGTACTCGGGACATCTTGGGACATAGAGATTGCCTTGACCAGTTTAGTGAAGTCTCTTGGGCCATTCCAAATTTTTTTGTCATAGAGGGCAAGGTCCTCCAGTAATGCCCATGATTCTTCATCGTTTTTATCACATAACTTACCACCGACCGGTTGATCAATGGTTCGTCTTATGATTGGATTGACATGGTCATAAAAGATTTGGATTTGGAGCCAAAGATTAATAACATGATGATGGACTTTTTGGAGTAAGTCCTTGAAACGAGTCCATGCTTTGGAGAAAGATTCATCTTGGTGTTGTTGGAACATCAACATGTGATTGCGATGTTTAGAAGTCCTTTCCGGTGTAAAGAATTGAGCAAGGAAACGATTAGAAACATCCTCCCAAGTGGAGATGGATCTCGCGGGGAGATGCTCAAGCCAATTGCTAGCTTGATCTCGGAGGGAAAATTGAAATAAACGCAGGTGCGTCTTTTCTCTATTATCACCATTAAAGTCAAATGAGTCCACAAGTTTTAGGAAATCCTTAAGGTGTTGATTTGGATCCTCAAACCAAAGTCCGTGGAATGAGCATCTGTTTTGCACCAACCGGATGGTGTCGGATCGAAGATGCACCACATTGTTCCCATCAGGGACCTCAATGGTGTTTTGGCAGCCCTCGCGGCTAGGTTTAGAATAATCTCCTAAGGAACATCGCGGAATTTTGTTTTCCATGGAGGTCAACAAAAAGAATTACAAAATAAAGGGCACAAAGAAAAGATAGTCTACAAGAAAGCTAATGACATGAAAATAAAAATCTCACGCGAAAGGATTCAAGTGAGTAGACCTAAGCTAAATAAAATCTGAAACCTATACTATTCCACGGCAGCAGCGCCAAAAACATTGATGAGGTTGTGAAACTCCGCTAAGTTTAACAACTCCCTAGGCAGTGTACCTAACCATTGTAGTGTAGTATAGGCAAGACTCGAGGGTTGTTATCATTATTTTAACACCCTCAAGTTATATCAGGATTCGGGTCTAACAATGGGGTGTTAATAATAAGTACAACAGTCATATATTATATAGAACGACTCAAAAAGAGACGTTATCAAACACGTTCCATTCCAAAAGAAAATTCCAGAGTGCAAGCATTGTCCCAACATAAAATTAACAAGACACAAGTGTTCAACAAAATATAGAGACGTTGTTTTTGAGGAATGGAAATCAAGTTGTTTAACAAAATTCATACTTAAGCGGAACTTCTTCCTCGTCCCAAGTTCCAAAACGTTGAGTGAAATTAATAGGTTTATAAGAGTAAATATTAGAACACAAATATTTTAATCATAGGAAAACTTGTGGATCAAACAAGTTATATATATATATTTTTTATATTTTTTGTTATATATAGATTATTTTTATTTTTTTTATTTTGTTATATTTATATATATTTATATATATATATTATGCCATTAGCTCGTAACAACCGATCCTTTGTCGAGTTAAAAATGTTGTGTGCCCTATAAATATATAGGTTATTTTTTTCCTTATACTTATATCTTCTCAGATAATATATCCGGTGCTAGTGGGTGTTTCCAAATGGATTCTAAAACCCGGAAGGGGAGTCACCCATAGAGGCCTTTTAATTACTTTAGCGTCCACTTTTCACAGGCTGTTAACAGTTCATGATATAAGGTCTTTCGCATAGGTAATCATAGCATTTATAATATGTTTAGGTCCTACATACAAGAAAAACAATTTGGTGTTCATTTTTATAAAAAGCAAGATGTATCTCCCTCCGGGGTTTTGAGAATAACATGTAAAGTAGTAAAGGCGGGATATGAAATAACGTGAGGAGTATGAGATTCAAATGAGAAATCACCAAGTTAGAAGATCTCCAACGATTAGCCAAGACCTATAAAGCAAGTCGCGACTTAGAATTATAAATAAAATCGTTATAGTAAAAATAATTATATAATACTAGTTAAAAATCTGAAACATGAACGACATTGTACCAAGACTTAACAAAGGTGTTTTTATCTCCAATTGGGTACACAACCTGAACTTATATCTAATTGAGTGTCTGCTAAGTTTCGCTTAATGATTCTTATCTCATTACTATACATTCACACTTTTATTTCTTAAGAAAAGACGTAAAAACTATGTTACTGAATTTTAGTCATCTTTACACCGTTGTATCTCTTAACCTATAAGAGATAAAAGGATGAGGTTTTCACTCCTGGAAAGATGCTTAGGTCAAGTTTCCAGAACTTTTGGCCAATCAATCAAACCATTTACCAGTCCACGGGAAGTGAGTTTTTACTAACCGTAACCTAAAACAGAAAGTTGACTGAATTTCTAACATTTACGGTTTCGGCCATAATTCCTATTCTATAATAGATATTAAGTTGAAACCAAAGAGAGGTGAAAGTTTATAATATCTAGTGATTAAAAATATTTTAAAACCTAAGTTTATTGCATAATAATCAAGAGCAAAACAAGTTTTCCAATAGCCGCTCCAGATTTGACCTTCCGTAAAAAGGCCATATCTCCCTAATCCGGAATCGATACAAAAGCGTCCAATTCGCCACATGTACCTAAGACCTATATCTATCCACCCATGTCTTTTATTTATAGACACTAAGCCAAATTTTTTGAGAAAACACCACGTTTCCCTACTGACCTGAAAACAGTCCCAACATCTACTCCTAAACTCAATCAAAACTCATCCAAATCATCAATTGAGCCATCACAAGGCCAAAATACATCAATGCAATTTACTTCCTATCCATCACACTTCACTTACACTAACTTATCAAGATCAATCATAAAAAGTACATGCATGATCATAAAAATCAAAATCAAGAACATGCACTTTCATAAAAACTTAGTCAATGAGTTAGGGTTTTAAGAGGTAACTTACCACACAAATTAGAAGAAGAAGTTGATCAAACACAACACCTATATGGTGTTGTTGGCTGCCGAATTCAAGACACCAAAACCAAAAACCCTAGCTCGATTATCTTGCTTCAATCTTGTTCACAAATGCTCCTAGTTCATCCCTTGATAATCCTATAGCCCTTAATCCAATTAAAACCCTAAAACTTGATGATCTTCAAAATCTTTAACTTCTTTAAAACACTTGCATGGAGACTTTTAGTAATGGGAGATTGATAAGGGTTAATTTATATGTGATTTGGAGTAAAAAGGGTGTGATTTAAGTGAGTTTTGATGGAGTTGATGGTGGTTTTGGGGATGTTGCCGTCGAACAGAAGGGAGGAGAGGAGAAGAATACGGATGGTTTTCTTATTAATCGTGTGTGTGTGTGTTTTTAAATAATGGGGAGGCATTTATATATGGATAGGTTTTATTAGTTGCTAAAAAATATAAAAAGGGTGTGTGGGTTTATGTTCGGCCGACGCAAGAGAGGGGGGAAGAGAGTGGGCTTTGGCCCATTCTTGCCAAACTAACATTACCTATTAACCTTGGGCCTTATTACCTTTCCTAGTCCGATACTTTTTCCTAAACCGTGATTTTCGTCTCGGGTGCAATTTAAAACACAAGAAAGACATTTATTATAAAAACAAAAATAATTAGGCACTCAAGGCCCTAATACGGAGTCGTTGATTTCTCGATTATAAAAACGGATAAATTTCAATTGTAAGATTCGCGAGGGTTTTAAAATTGATGATTTTAATAAAAATCGATTAAGAAAATAAAATGAATTATTTAAAATTTAAAAATCAATTATGAATTCAAATTAAGTAGTGACCTTAAATACGGGGTTTTACATCCTCCCCTCCTTACGGGAGCGCCGTCCCGGTGCTCGATTCCTCATACTCGTCTTCTTCTTGTTCAAGAAAAGGTGCGGGTACTTATTTTTGAAGAAATCTTCTCGTTCCCACGTGAACTCCGGACCTCGCCGCGAGTTCCAACGAACTTTAACGATGGGAATACGGCTTTGCTTGAGTTGTTTTACCTCACGATCCATAATTTCAACCGGTTCTTCTATAAAGTGCAGCTTGTCATCGAGCTGAATTTCTTCAAGCGGGATAATCAAATTCTCATCCGCCAAACACCTCTTGAGATTAGAGACATGGAACGTATTATGAATCCCACAGAGTTTCTCAGGTAACTCTAACTTGTACGCCACAGGACCAATTCTCTCGATTATCTTGAATGGCCCAATGTACCATGGACTCAACTTTCCTCTTTTACCAAATCGAATCACGCCCTTCCAAGATGACACCTTTAACATGACCATGTCCCCCACACTAACTCTATCGGTTTATGCCTCACACCCGCATAACTCTTTTGAAGACTACGAGCGGTCAGTAAACGGTTTTTGATTTGTATAATCCTTTTTATCGTCTCTCGAACTAGCTCTGGCCCCGTGAGTTGGCTATCTCCAACTTCACTCCAACAAATAGGCGATCTACACTTTCGTCCGTAAAGTGCTTTGAAAGGTGTGGCCTTAATGCTTGCATGATAACTGTTATTATAAGAAAACTCAACTAGTGGTAAATGTCGATCCCAACTCTTACCAAAATCAATCACGCACGCTCGCATCATGTCTTCCAATGTCTGAATTGTTCTCACTCTGCCCATCTATTTTTGGGTGGTAGACAGTGCTCATGTTCACTTCGGTTCCCAAGGCATTTTGAAGTGATCTCCAGAATCCAGATGCAAATCGGCTATCATTGTCCGATATGATTGATATAGGCACCCCGTGCCTACAGATAATTTCCTTTAAATACTGCTGAGTTAATTTCTCTATACTATCGGTCTTCTTCATCGGCAGGAAGTGAGCCGACTTAGTTAACTGATCGACAATAACCTAGATCATGTCATAACAACTTGGGGTCCTCGGGAGACCAGAAACAAAATCCATAGTTATCTTTTCCTATTTCCATTCGGGGATTTCTGGTTGTTGGGGTAAACCTGACGGCTTCTGATGTTCAGCCTTTACCTTGGCGCAAGTCAAGCACTTACTAACATAGGTGGCAATATCAGCCTTCATATTCGGCTACCAATAGAGCTTCTTCAAATCTTGATACATCTTATCAGAACTAGGATGAATCGAATACTTCGACTTATGTGACTCATGCATAATCAAGGCCCTTATTCCTCCGTACAACATTAACCATATTCATTTATCGAAGTATCAAATTATGTCAGAGCGAATTTTGAATATTGTCTTAATCAACCTTCCCAGATTCTCTGCCTTTACATTTTCTTCCTTCATTGCTTCCGTTTAAGCCTTAAGTATTTTCTCAGACAAGTCAGGGTAAACTATCATAACCAGAGCTCTAACCCTTATTGGTTTTTCCCTCTCCTTTCGACTAAGAGCATTCGCTACTACATTAGCCTTACCGAGATGATAGCGGATTTTACAATCATAATCTCTTAGTAGTTCAATCCATCGGCGTTGCCTCATATTAAGTTCCTTATGGTCCAAAATGTATTGAAGACTTTTGTGGTCTGTATACACAATACATTTTGTTCCATACAGGAAATGTCTCCAAAGTCGTAGGGCAAAAACCACAACGCCCAACTCTAAATCATGAGTCATGTAGTTCTCTTCATGCTTCTTTAATTGGTATGAGGCATAAGCGATCACCTTCTCTTGTTGCATCAACACAGCCCTGAAGCCTTTGATGGATGCATCGAAATATACGAAAAAGTCTTCTGATCCTTCAGGTAATGCTAATATTGGCGCACTGCATAATTTATACTTCAACATCTGAAAAGCTTCTTCTTCATCTTTACCCCATTCATACTTCTTGTTCTTTTGGGTTAGTTTAGTAAATGGTTTGGCAATCAAAGAAAACCCCTCAATGAATCTTTGATAATATCGAGCTAAACCCAGAAATTGTCTTACTTATGTTGGTGTTGTAGGCACAACCTAATTCTTGATGGCTTCAATTTTGGAGGGATCAACGTGAACTCCTTCACTATCAATCATGTGACCGAGAAATTGCACTGAATCGAGCCAGAAATCGTACGTTGAGAATTTAGCCAACAATTTCTCTTTCTTGAGCAACCCCAAAATAATCTTTAAATGTTCCTCATGATCTTCTTTACTCTTGGAATAGATGAGTATGTCATCGATGAACACAATTACAAATTTGTCAAGGTACGGCTTGCATACTCGATTCATTAAGTCCATAAATACCACAGGGGCATTGGTTAATTCGAACGACTTTACTAGGAACTCAAAATGATCATATCGGGTTTGGAAGGCTATGATTGGTATATCCTCTTCTCAAATGCGGAGTTGATGATAACCCGACCGCAAATCAATCTTTGAGTACACTCTCAAACCTTGCAATTGATCAAATAGATTGTCAATCCTCGGAAGCGGATATCAGTTTTTGACCTTTAACTTGTTTAGTTCGAGGTAATCGATACACATACGAAAGGATCTGTCTTTCTTCTTAACAAAAAAGACCAGAGCTCCCCAAGACGACGAGCTCGGTCGAATGAATCCTTTCTCTGACAACTCCTTCAGTTGATCTAACAACTCTTTCAGTTCAGATGATGCTGAATGATAAGGGGCGCATGCGACAGGTGTAGCTCCAGGCACAAGTTTGATTCTAAACTCTACTTTTCAAGGTGGCGAGAGTCCTGGTAAATCATTAGGAAACACCTCGGGAAAGTTACGAATTATAGGCACGTCCTCCAAACATTTTTCTTTTGGCTCTTTCTCCGTCACATGGGCCACAAACAAATGGCATCCCCTTTCTATGTATTTTCTTGCCTTAATACAAGATACCACCTTCAATCGAGATTCGTCACAATTTCCCTTAACTACCAACATCTTACCCTTAACTGGTATATGAACCTCTATCATTCCACAAAATATAAGAGCATCATGCTTGACTAACCAATCCATACCAATAATCACATCGAAAGTACCAAGTTCTATAGGCATAAGATTGACTTCAAACAATTTATTAAGTAGATTCAGAGTGCAACCTCTTAGAATGGTATTTGTACTAACTAATTTCCCATCAGCCAATTCCACTTCATAACTTATATTTAATCTTACCGGTTTAATATTAATTAATTGACTAAATCCAAAACTAACAAAACTCTTGTCTGAACTGGAATCAAACAATACTCTAGCATAACGATTGTTGAGTAAGAACGTACCTATGACAATATTCGGTCCTTGACCTTGCTCGGCATCTTTAAGTGCATAAGCATGGCCAGTTGCATTTCCACCTTTTTGATCAGCTAGATTAGGGCATCGACTTCAGTCATGATTCCTATCTTCGCACCCATAGCAGGCCCGAATAGGTAGAGCATTCACCCCGGTAGCCCTTCCTTTCATTCTACAATCCTTTTCCTTAAGCCCATCTTATTGCACTTGGTGCACTTCACCAGACAATTCCCAAAATGACACAAACCACAATGATTACACTTTGGGGCTGGTCCCCCTTGATCAGCAACATTATTCTTGGCAGCAGCCATTGCCCTTGCACCATCTTGCCTTCTTTGATTATACTGATTGTGGCAATTATCACCATGATAATTTCCACAGTTGTTGCGGTTATTGTTATTGCGGTTATCATTGTTGTTGCGGTTGTTGCTTCCACCTTGATTATTGTTTTCCCACTTCCTTTTGATGCCTTCAGCAATTCTTTCATTCTTTGCTTAAATTTTTTGCTCCATTAGGGCGTGTGCCATACGTATAGCCTCATTGAGCGTAGCAGGTCTAGATGAAGTTGTTTCACCTTTAATGATCTTAGGCAACCCCTTGATGTACAATTCAACTTTCTTTTTCTCATTGGGAACCGCATCATGACACAAAAGAGCCAATTCATTAAACCTTTCTGTGTATGCAGCTATATTCATATCCCTTAACTTCAAATGTTTCAGTTCATCCTCCAACCTCTGAACTTCTTCAATTGGACAAAACTCATCGATCATCATCTATTTCACTTCAGTCCATGGTCTTCCATTTGCCACCTCACATCCTAAAGTAGTGACCTGAGAATTCCACCAAGTAAGGGCTCGACCATGAAGTGTAGCAGTGACAAACTTCACCTTCCTTCCTTTAGCACACTCACTTATCTCAAAAGTATTCTCTATCTTTTCAAACCAATGACAAAGCCCGACAGCACCTTCAGTCTTGTAAAATTGCGTGGGACCACATTTCATAAATGCAGCGAATGTACATTCTCGAGCCACTGGCGCAGCCGCTGGGCCTCCAGTGGGACCTCAACAGCTGGTTTCTTCTATTATCACTCTTTCTCGTTCAGCTCTAATAACCTCTTCAATTCATTCCTGCACTAGTTGATCGGCGGCCTCTTAGCTCAAAGTAGGTTGAGGGTTAGTTTGAGATCTTTTTGTTGGAGCCATGGTTCTGTCACGACACAAGGAAAATCATGGTGAGTACTCATACAATTATATGGCTATAATGTGTATAAATAGTCTGATCATAACATGAATTCAATAATCAACATCATACAAAAGGAAAGAAATCACAACACAACAAGTAAAGATCAAAAGTAGTCATTTGCCATTCATCACAAGAATTAGTACATGTTTGCATTGTTTACCAAAATATGACTCATGTCATCACAAACATGGATACCAAATCTAGTAACTGGCATGCCGGTTTAGTGATTACTTCAACAAAATAAAAGTACTATAAATGAAACTAAACAACTATGGGTCACGTGGAGATCCATAGGACTTTGAGGGTTGTAGGTCTTTGGCAGCAGCAGCATCATCATTGTCATCCTGTTGTGCGGCCATAACAACATCTCTAGCCATAACATACAGATCATCCGCACGTGGTGCAAAAGTTGAGGGAATAGGAGGTTCCTCTCGAAATGATAACCTCTCAGGTATACACGGCCTAACCCAAGCCTCCCATTAGCTTAAACATTCGGCCCGACTACACTGCAACTTAAGTTTATTGATTTGCTTGCTCAAACCCTCCACTAACCTCATCATCTTAGAATATTTAGTTGTAACATCGAGCTCATGGTGGTTTATGCTAAGGTTATCTTCTTTGAACTTCTCTTTTATTTTGATTACCTCTCAAACATTTGCTTCTCTAGCTTAGTCATTCTTTTGTGAATAGTCATCAAATCACTAGGCTTAGGACCAGGTGCAAACACCTCAGAATTACCATCAAGTAGAGCTCGAGTAGATGAACTTTCTCCCACATGAAAGTTATGGCCAAACTGAAAAACGGGTGGTGGTGGCTTATTTGGGTCAATAACTTCGGGATTGTCTATTTCGTCATCAATCTCCATCTCTTCTTCCTCACCATCACCTACCCCATCTTCTTCTGGCTCCTCATCATCATCTTCTTCTGGATCCTCTTCATCATCTTCATCCACCTCATCTTCTTCTGGATCCTCATCATCATCTTCTTCTAACCATCCATTATTGTTATTTGGGATTTACCCACCAATCCATTGAGGAGTAAACCCGACAAGAGTAGCAGAAGCTTATTCCGGAATGGGTTCTTCTTCAGGAACGTTTCGATCATTGTTTAGAGGAGGTAAGTTTTCCATGATGATCTGTCATCACCAAAAATAAATACGTATAAAGTCACAATATAGATAAAATTTATGCAACATATGAATGAATGAATGAATGCATTGCAATGAATATGATAAATTAATATTGATTTATTTAAACATGTAAATAATTTAATAATGATTTATTTAAATATGCAATAAAACTTTGATATAAAGTTTAATTATCGAATTATATCTCAATATAGATTATAGTATTTATTTAATAAATACTAAGCAATAATGAATTCATGAAGAAGGAATACTAAAATGGTAATCACTTAGGATGACTTGAGCGGGAACCACGAGGATTATTTTGCGTGCGCAAATTAGAAAAATAAAGTTATAGTTTAGGTTTTTAAAAAAATTACCTAGTTCTCTATAACTTATGGCTCTTGATACCAATCTTTAACACCCTCAATTTATATCAGGATTTGGGTCTAACAATGGGGTGTTAATAATAAGTACAACAATCATATATTATATAGAACGACTCAAAAAGAAACGTTATCAAACATGTTCCATTCCAAAAGAAAATTTCAGAGTGGAAGCGTTGTCCCAACATAAAATTAACAAGACACAAGTGTTCAACAAAATATAGAGACATTATTTTTGAGGAATGGAAATCAAGTGTTTTAACAAAAATCATTCTTAAGCGCAACTTCCTCCTCGTCCCAAGCTCCAAGTCCTTAGCTTTGATTACCTGAGATAAACATGCTAAAAAGG